>JANVCL010000007.1:16856944-16870176 GCA_026546855.1 Erythroxylum incrassatum | reverse complement strand
ATAAAACATGTATGGATATATTATGTTATTGAGAACGATGTTGGTTGATGTTGATGATAAGTAGATGTTGTATGTGACAATTGTGGTTTGGGATCCTTACTTCTTACAACCTATTAAGCAGGTATAAGCTTTAATTAGACATGAATGAGTCATACCAAATTTTTAGTAAATCATAGAAAAGTTGGGCTTACTACGGGTTTTGGTGGCGTTAAGCCTACCCATTCCCTATTGCCAACACGGCCCAAAAGGCAGGTCGTGTCAATATCTCACTACAAAAATGGTTTAAAGGTAGAAATTTGTAAGGACCTGATAATGCCAAATATGTACACTCTTAAAGATGCATATCACTTGACATGAAAAGCGAAACAATACTTAAGATAATAAGTAACTAAAAAGTTTCAAAGTCAAGTTAGGGAGTTTGGCATGAAAAGAATTATGATGGTGCAAAATTTTAGACCACACCTAATTTATCAAAATTTACATCACAAAAATATAACTTCTCAATAAAGTGACTTAAAGGAGAAGTCATAACTGAAACTAGGACAAAAGGATGAAATAGTGACAAGAAGTGTTTTTGATGTAATAGGAGGGGCCAATTTGGTTATGAATATACCAATAGAGGTTTGCATATGATGGGAGAAGAAGATGGCAAAGAATAAGATGAATATGTGTTTAAATAAGAAGCTAGAGAGGGGTTGAAAGGAGACTCTAGTAATGAACTAGCTAGACCTACAAATCTTAATGTAGTGAGACGTATACTTACTATCCCTAAGATGAAAGGACAAAAATAATGACTTTGTATTACTATTTTCTTTACTTAAGTTAGATGTAGAGATAAAGTATATAAGCTTATCATCGATGGTTGAAGTGGTATGAATGTGGTATTAGGGTGAAGCGATTGAATTTATAACGAAGAAACATTCGCGTCCTACAAATTGCTTGGGTGGATGATGGTGTTATACTAGTTGGTCAAAGGTGCCTGGTATCTTTCAAATTAGGAATAATGAAGACACTATTTGGTTTGATATTATTCTTATGAAAATATCTCATATTTTAATTGGTTAACTATGACTTTATGATTGAGATGTGCATCACTTCAAAAAACCTAACACCTATTAGTTATATTTTATGGAAAGAATATAGGCTATAAAGGTAAACAAAGTAGAAAAACAAATTGGAAGTAATAAGATAGCCCTAAATGCTAAGAAAAAGTATCTTAATTTTGTTAGGGAGAGAGAATATGAAGTTGTCAATAAAGAGAAGGGAATTATGTTTCCAATGGTAATAAGGGAATAATAGAAACACCACCTGAAACATTCCTTACTTTACCGAAAGAAGTGGGTGAACTACTAGCTGATTTTTAAAATCTTATACCAATTGATTTACTAGGTGAACTACATCTTTTATAAGATATTCAACATGGGATTGACTTGGTACCTAATCTTTTTACCAAATCTTCTAGCTTATTACTTAGATCCTACTGATAATGAAGATTTAAAGAGAAAAGTAGAGGCATTACTAAAAAGGATTTATTCAAGGAAGTCTTAGTCTGTGTGAAGTTTCAACATTATTGACTCCTAAAAAAGATATAAGTTGGGGAATATGCATTGATTGTTAGGTGATAAACAAGATTACAATAAGGTATAGGCTTCCAACATATTTCGTGATACTATGTTAGATATGTTGACTGGAACTACTATCTTTACCAAGATAGACTTATGAAGTGGGTATCATCAAATTAGAATAAGACTTGTAGATGAATGGAAAGAATATTTTAAAATTAAAGAGGGACTTTATAAAGGTTTATTTATTCCATTTAGACTTTTAAATGCACATAGTACTTTTACGAGAGTGATGAATCAAATGATTCGACCATTTATGGGCAAAATATTTGCCGTATATTTTGTTGATATATTAAACAATAAGACTAAGGAAGAGCAACTATTACATTTACAACTAGTCTTGAGGTTTTGAGGCAAGAGAAGCTTTATATCAACTTAAAGAGTATTCTTTCATGCAACCAAGTGTTGTATTTTTTTTGTGTTGTTATATTCTATTATGGAGTGGCGATGGAAGTTGAGAAGGATAAGGCCATCTATGATTGACCTTTTCTCAAAGGATGTGCATGAGACACAAAGTTTCCATGGCGTAGTAACATTCTATAGGTAATTTATTCTTAACTTTAGCATTATGATGTCACCATTACTAATTGAATGAAGAAAGGACAACTTTTTTTTTGTCAAAGGCAATCAATAAAGCTTTTGAAGAAATTAAGAAAAAGATGACTGAATCTCCTATTTTGCAAATTCTTGGTATTTTTAAGGTATTTGAAGTTTCTTGTGATGCCCTCATATGGGAATTTGAGGCATACTCAGCCAAGAGGGAGACATAATTGCTTACTTTAGTGAGAAGTAAAGTGAAGAGAAGCAACAAAATTCGGCTTATGATAAGGAATCTTATGCAATGGTACATTCTCTTCACAATTAACATAATTATCTCTTATACTCTCATTTGGATCATACATCTCTTAAACACTTCAAGTCCTAGAAGAACTTGAACAAAAGGCCACCATATGGAGTGAAATTTTGGTGCAATTTAACTTTATTATTAAACATCAAATATAAGTTAACAATAAGGCAATAGACGCATTAAGTAGATACAACTATTTTCTTAACAATTTGGCGGTAAATGTTATATGATCTAATAAAATAAAAAAAGAATATATATTAGATCAAGATTTTGGGATAATCTATTTAAAAATTGCAACTAGATAAAAAGACCATCGGTTTCCTATTGTGATCCACGATGATTTCTTTTTAATGGAAATCAAATTTGCTTACCTAATTCTTCTATATAGGAGTATATGGTTTTGAAATTACATAGAAAAGGGGTAGTAAGACAATTTGGAAGAGATAAAACCATAGCAATGGTTGAAGATAGCTTTTATTGACCCTCTTCAAAGTGGGACATGTCTAAGGTCATACGGTAATGTCGAACATGTCTATTAGTTAAAATAAAGAAACAAAATTGTAAATATACACACCACTACCTAATTTAAGTTATTTCTATAACTAAATTGATGGAAAAATAATGGTGGTGAATATAAAATTAGGAGATTTGTTAATATGAAGAATTAGGACTTAATTCTTTCTATAATAGAATTTACATACAACAATTTTATATATGTATACTGGTAAGAGTACTTTTGAGATAGATTTAGGAGTTCAACAAAGGATGCTCATTGATCTAGTTCGTTTAGCACAAACAACATAAGTCGATATTGAAGATGAAGGTTTTTCACATCATTTGATGGACGTCTTTGATGAGGTACAATAAAATATAACAACTAACTACTTATTTTATAAAGAATATACCAATTCATCGATTGGTGGAATTCAATGAAGGGGATATGGTGATGGGTAGGATTCATCTAGAGTGTTCTCTAAAAATAAAATATAACAAATTTCATTCATGGAGTGTTGGACCATATAAGATCCTCAAAAAGATAATTGTTGATGCATATGTTTTAGAATCACCACCTGATATAGGAATTAGTCCTATCTTTAATGTTGCAGGCTTAACTATTTATGATGGACAAGATGATATGCAATCCCCTATTGCAATTGTAAGAAATCCAGCCATGCCTTAAAGAGGAGATAAAAGATGTTCTCAATGGACAAAGTTCAACCAAAAGCGATGGAGGATATCAACAATTTCTTATCAAGTGAAAAGGGAGACCAATTTCTTACAGTACTTAAATTTTAGAATCTAAATTTCAGAAGTTGAATCCAGATTTATATTATTAGTATTTGTTACATTCTATGTCAAGGATAACTTCAGACAAGCCAAGAAGAATTGATACAAAAGAGCTTAAATTTTCTAGAAGAAATAAAAGAGAAAAATTTTAATCAACCATAAGCCTTAACTTATTGGTATAGAGCATGGGACTTGAGTTGACAACCAAGACAATAAGGGTTGAAATTTATATTATATTATGATCCCTATTAGATAAGTAGTAGTAAATAACTATATTATTCTAGTTGTAGATATGTTATCCTATGTTTTTTAGGAATTAAACATATATAAATTTTATTAGAATATGATTTAAATTTGATAAGAAGCTTTTCCCACTAGAATAAGGGTTATAATAATTTTCTATAAATATGTGTATTCAATCCTTCAACGAGAACATTTCCTGAAATATTTTCTACAAATCTAAGTTTTGTGATTTAAAGGTGTGATGCTTTCTTTTAATCATGATTTTCAGACTCTAGGTGTGATTCCTAGTTTCTTACCCTCTCTAATTTGTGTTGTTCATTAAATTCCATCAATTCTAATCTTAAAATTCCAACAACCAAACCCAAAATTATAACTATATCAACCCTACATTCTAGCTATACTAAACTCTGAAATCGTATCCTTAATTTATAGAAA
The DNA here is from genome assembly GCA_026546855.1 of Erythroxylum incrassatum. Lineage (NCBI taxonomy): Eukaryota > Viridiplantae > Streptophyta > Magnoliopsida > Malpighiales > Erythroxylaceae > Erythroxylum > Erythroxylum incrassatum. The sequence continues at coordinate 16,865,742 of JANVCL010000007.1, read as the reverse complement.
TCAAATCCTAAAAACTATTACTATACCTAATCTAAAATTTCAAAATTCCAAGGTAAAATCTGAAACTGAAACTTAATGTTCTAACAGTCTAAAATCAACCATATTTCCAAATATTATGAGTTTAGCAATCATTAATATTTCATTTGTTTGTCCTATCTCAAATTCTCATATTTAATTAAGAACATAAATTTAGCCTAAATAACACAAAGAATGGAGTTGTTGGGAAATTTTAAGCGAGTTTACTCAAAAGTGTTGGAGCCAGTCGTTTCTATAAAAATGATATGAACTGAGGAATATAAATTGAGAAAACAAAACACCACTGCATTTTGTGCCTATCAATTGAACTAATTAAAACTTAACTTAAATATCCAGTGCCCTAAAAATTGTCCTCTCTAACAAAATAACTATACGACCAACACAACCTGATTTAAGTTTATGCTACAGGTAATTAGAGTCAGAGTTCAAAATTACCGGTACAGTTCCGTTCCAGAGCTCAATCCGGTACCAAGTCCGGTACGGTATTCATAACATTGGTGCCAGTAATTATAAGGAGGTATTTCATGATAGATATTTATTTCCATTCAAATATTCATAACATGTATTCTTCTTTAATTGCAAATTTCTAAAAAAATGATTGGAATATATTATTGGAAAATCGAGATAGGATCTGATCCTACACGTAGCAAAATAATTATGAAATTTTTTTGTATGATTTTCTAAAAGTCAAGATCGTTTTAAATCTATAACAAGATTTAAACATAAAATATAATGAAGCATGAATCATAACCTGTACCTTATTTTGAAACTTGATTGTATTCTTTTCATATCTTCAAATCATTTCTAAAATCAATTCATCTAACCATTATAGCTACATAATTGCTTAGCCTCTAATAATATCCACCTAATATATTGAGACAACTTTACAACTATTATAGAAAAAGTTAGGCAAGGAGTGCTAGCTCCCTTAAAAGCTAAGCCTATTTATAATATAATTTGGACATTCTAGAAATTTAATTAAAATTAAAAATCTAATTTTAGTTAAACTTTAATTAGAATTACAATTAATTCTAATTAAATACCAACTTTTACAAATAAGATCTAATATCTAATATTGATCATTATTTATTAACTATCTCATAATTAATCATAAAATTTCTCAAACTTTATAATCAAATCCAACTTGATTAAAACACCTTATCTCTCTTAAACTCGTTCTTTGTGCGCGACTCAATTTTTTCTCAAATATGTTGACAATGGATATACATTGAAACCCAAAATCATATATAGGATTAGATAAATTAAACTCCTTTAAATTATCTTTAATTCTTTGATAAACAATTTATATCTTTAGATTAAGATTTTCATTTAGCAACACATCATGACCATTTAATTATTTAGGAACGTCAAAGAGGTTTTAAATAACTTTTCTGTGTATAATCATTTAATATAATTTGATTCTTTCATCATATGAAGTTTCGGCTAGAAATAAAGCATGAAATTAGTATATACTCAATTTAAGTTCAATTATGTTAGTATTCTAACATCAATAATTGATTCAATTAACAAAATTTGAAAAATATTTTTAAAGGGTCGTTCTACTTTGGTAAAGGATTTCTCAAATTAATACTAATTGAGAACAATGAAACATTCTCTTTAATTACAAAATTAATACTAATTGAGAACAATGAAACATTTTCTTTAATTACTTAAAGGTGATGAATCTTATATTGATCACTCACCTACCTCCATATGGTTCATGTTACATCCAATGACCACCAACTAAGCTTTCCTTTACTAGAATGGGTCATAAGTAATATCAACACATAAAAATCCCTATACGAGATACTTTGGATATCTCAAGTTAGAGAATTACATATACAATTATTACAATGAAATTTTTTATAAATATACAAGTAATGTTCCAAATAGATTGATATGGCATCAAATCAGTGAAATTGTTCTCACAAGCACTACACGTTTGTTTAAATATCTCTATAATTAAGTTTGTGAGATCCATTACTTCTTCGTAAGGAAAAACAGAATGTATGCTGGTCTTTTTATGGCCTATTGATTTTTAGTCTCAACAGAACAATTTAGGGATAATATATAAATGCAATATAAGTCTCGTCAATGTGATCTTATAACAATTTCATTTGCAATGTATATTTATTTCATAGACTTTATCATATAGATAAAAATATGTATAAGATAAATAATGTCTTAAATTATTTTGTCAATAAACTGTAATCAATTGATTGACTATAGGGTATAATCAAACAATCTCTTATTTGAAATAAGCCACTTGATTAAGTATCTTGTACTATATATTTATATAATGATCATGTTACTGCCAGGACAATGGTTTAATAGGAGAATTCCATAAGGTTCTATATAGTGAGTACTTGTTAAATCTTACAATTTCCATCTCAACTATCATCATAATTAAAAGAAACTTCCTAAATACATACTTGATCTTTGATGAGACATTAGCTCCTTTTGTATGCTCAATGACTCTAATTTTCTATAGTACATCTGAACAATGCAAGAAACTATAATAAGTTTATTAAAGCATTTCTTGATCCAAATATTCATTTCCACAAAATGAAAATATATTATAACTTGATTAGCAATTAATACTTCATTGGAACCTTCCTTGTAGCATCCCACTCTCGCAAGACACATACCCGACATCCTGAGTGATGTTCGAGTGCATACCCCGCAAGGGTGACATGCTAAAACAGTCAAACACTCGAAACTCACTATAATTTTTTTACACACTTATATGCAGAAATCAATAAACAAATCGGGCCTACTTTATTCATAAACATTTTCATTGGACACTCTCATTTGTGAAAAATCAACAACCAAATTCGGCCTATTTTATTAATAAACTTTGTTAATCATAAGAGTTTCAATTATTATAATCATCAACAAATCAGTAGCCCCTTGAGCCCATTACAGATACAAAACACTTACAATCATAATGTCATTACATTGCAAAATCATTTAGAAACTTTCCCAATTGGAAAGTTGTACACAACAGAAATATTCGAATACACAAGATACAAAAATCATGGAAGACTCAATTCGATACAAAAATAAAGAATACAATGCAGACGCGAACTGTTCCCGACCTTCATCTCTTACTTGAATGCGGTGGCTATACCCCCGTTTGCCTAAAGGGATAACTCTTCTAAGCCTAAAAAACATTGCAAATTTTGGGGGAGTTTTGCAAATTCAATGAGTGACCATCCTCAATGGCTCACTCAATCATATAACACATATAGTTCATCAATTCATCAGATTGAGTCACATACATTACACATTCACTTAAGCATATATCACTTGATCATTCATTTCACATTTCACATTCAACACATATCATATTTAGAAATTAGTCAAATATTTAAATTATACTTACATATGCATATGCAGTGCTTATGAGACTCACTTTTAATTATTAATGTTGTGACCGAGTGCCTTTTTATTGGCCCATATCCCTTGTGGATACCGAGCTGTATCAGATAATGTCCCATATCCCTTAGTGGATACCTAGTACATTAACAACTAAGCCTGAGGCTCTTTTCACATTCTGAGCTTTAAGCTCTTTTTCATCGGCGACTCCAGTCACAACTGCCTTTATCTTTCATGCATTTATGAAATGAAATGCATCAGTCACATAGGATCAAATAGTGACTTTTTTTAACTTTACACATGTCATCAAACTTTAGTCTGGCATTCAACATTTAAGTTGAGAATCACTTTTTTTTTCATTTCTATGCATATTCACATTTTTCTTCGGAACTTGGTATGTAATTTAACAATCAAGCTAAGATATCACATATTCTGTCTAATTCAGATTCAAATAGCACTTCAATATCACATTGATGCATCAAAAATCTCAGACCTTCAATGTCTAGAAATTAGTACAATCACAATCACATTCATTAGTAATTCAATATAGAATTTAAACAGAATAAAAAGTACTTAAGACCATCTAGGTCGACTCACAGTACGCTCTAGATTAGCAATTACTTCCAAGATCTGGAAACGTCTAAATGTGGACTCTTATTCTGCACATCAACATTATGCAATACACACATTGCACACACACATTAATAACTTAACACAATTATAAGTATTCATTTATGAACAATTTTGTATATTGACTATGTACAATGCATATTCAATGACAATCTCATGTATTTTTCCATTATTTTCGTCACAGAATCAATCATTTATCAAAACTCACCTAAGTATAATTTTTACTTAGGTTTATACCTCAACAAAATCATAAAAATCAAAATTCTTAACTCATTTGGTCAATTCAGATTTTTCTTGAAACGCACTCTCGAGTCTACTGTGTTTGATCAATCTGACAATGAAAATGAAGTAATTTGGCAAAAAAATTTCTTTAAAATTGTTCTTCTATCTCCTACTTTTCTAATGACACCAAGATCATTCAATTTGGTTCAGGAATCTGAAATTTATACTCCAAATATGTCGAACTATTCATAAACCAAAACAATGTCCTGTACTTAAATTTAATTTAGAAATTTGAAATTTTATAGCCTGAATTAAAACTTGATTTCTTAAAACAATTTGTATCCCTAAGTCTCTAGTTAACTTTAAATTAAAAATAATTCCATTTGGATAACTATAGAACTAGATATTGTCAAAATACCGAAGTATGTTTAATGAAAATACTCCATTCATAAATTTTCTAGAACTCCTCATCATATTCATCCCAAATTTATCACTCAATCTCTCACAAATGATTTCAGATGGCCATAATTTTTTGTGGAGATGTAGAAAAATGTGTTTTGAGTCTAATGGTTTAAATCCCATGTCATTTGGAGGTCGGGAGAAGAAGTTATAGCCAAAAGAGTAAAAGATGTTCACATTAGTCCACTTCGGTAAGCATTTAGAAAAGTCACGATCGTGCTTGTTCATGATCGTGCTTTTCCAGACTTCTCCAAAATATCATGATCATGCATAAGCACAATCGTGCAACCCCTCTTTTCTTCTCCAAGTTCACGCACTACAAAGTCTTTTCTTCTCAAAACATACGTTCGGGTTAATCTTTCATGGTCATTTTGATAAGGAATATGAAGGATTTAGGAAAAACACTCTTCTGAATAATTGTTCATTTATGTCTTAAGTTTTGAATGACACTAATTTCGTCCAATTTCGTTCAGTATTCTGTAAGTTATACTAAAACAACTACAAACTATTCCCAAACCACGACAAAATCCCAAAACTCAAATTCGAGCCAAAAGTTGAAACTCTTAGAGATAGAATTCAATTTTGATGTCTTGACGAAAAATATAGCCATATGTGTCTAGTTTAATCTTAACTTAAAATCATCATATTTGGATGCCTATAGATCAAGTTATGGCTAAAATAAAAATAAATTTTTAGCGAAAACACTGCATCTATACATTTTCTAGCACTCTTCATCGTCATTTTCATCTTAATTCATCTCTTTTGCTTACTCTATCACTTCTAGCTTATTTCCTAAATATTTCCTCTTCATTTCCATTTCATTTCAGCTCAACTTACCACAACCAAATCAAAATCTATCATTTTTCATAATCATCAAAAAAAGAAAATCACACTCACACATGTTCTTCACGTTTTCTACATTTCTTCACTTTCATTTTTCTGCATTTTCAATTTTTTGCATTCACTTCATTTTCTTCCTCTAACTATCATTTTAATCATTCTTTCTAATCTCTAGACATCACCATACACCTATCTCTTAACTCTAAAAACACTCCAAAACTTACGTGTATACACACACACACACACACACACACACAGTGATGACATTAACATAAACAGAGCATTTACATATTCATTTTTCATGAATTTTCTGCATTAATCTCATACACATTTTAGTCGATCTTTAAAGTCCAAAAATCATTTCTATAACCTCTTATAACATTTTGATCATGAAATCTGAAAAATCAACACATCCAAACTTTCATCCTATATTCACGATGAACACAAAAAATGTCTATATTTCTCACGAATATGGAATATCAATAAATCACCATTTTTGTTTCATAAACCAACAACTTTAAAAGACTAAGAACATACTTACTTATTTAAACTCCAACCCTTCAAAAATCACTTGAACCCTAGCTTTCGAATATTATCCGATCATCATCTTGCATAAGGTTGTAGGGTTTGGTATTTTAGTGACAGTGAAGAAGACATCAAAATGAGATAGCAAGTGAAAAGTGAGAGCAAGACTTGCGTGGTAAGGATGAGACAATTTTTGAAAGAATGAAGTTTCCAAAAACTTAGGAGAGTTACGAAGAAGAAGCAAGATCAAAACAATTAAAATGGTCTTTCAAAATAAAAGAAGTGTGGCTTGACTTTTAAGGTTAAACTAGGTTCGCTTATTTAATCAATCTAATCATCTCCCAAATTTTACTCCAATTGTCTCTAAATTTTCAATATCATTTTCTCAAAAATTCTAAAGTCATCTATAAAATTTCTCCAATATCATTTGACTCGTATTTCTATTTCCATTTATAATTGACCTACCACTTGGCATTTTTCTTAGCCAAAAAATACTCATAATTTTTAAAAATCTTCCTAAAATTCTACAAAAATTCTAAATTAACAATTACAATTTCCAAATCAATTTTCAATACAAACAAACCATAATTCTCAGTAATATCACATTACAATTCAATTATTCTCGGAATGTCAATGAATGCATATACAATTATTTTAAAGTGTGCAAAAATTCAAATTCACTTGCATGTATGCTAACATTATGCATGAGCATGAAAAATGCATTTTCTTAATCTCTCATTGATCTCACATGTACCATATTTTTTTACTCTAACTCTTAATATGGGGACGGGATGTTACAGAAAAAGTATGTTATGAATCTAAATAGTGATATTGCTATATTAAAAAATAGTAATTTATAAAATATTTCCTACTTAGGTATGTTGACAATAGATATTTGGACTATTCCTATTTCTATAGTGCATTTAGAATTTACTTTTAGTTTCGCTAGAAAAATAGTGAATTCATATCGCAGTTCATTCAAACCAAATGAATAGAATATCTCATTACTTTTAAGAGTTGTATAAGCGCAAAAGAACTTATGCTTGGTAATTTATTTCACATAAATAATTATAATTTATTTTATTATATTTTAATTGTTTATTTCAACAAAAAATGATGATTGATAAAGAAAAAGGCTCTAGCTTAGTTAATGTTCAAATAAATATTCACTATTTAAATCTTACCAAAATTGTATATTGTATATTTTATAATTAATATTTATTTTATTTTATTAAATATTTTAAGAAATTATTTTTTATTTGACAAATAAATTTATGGTCATTTTATTTGACAAATAATTAAGTTTTATTCAAATTTACATTATTTTATATATTAAGACATAAATCAACAACAATGCATCACAATTTATTGGACTTATGTGTCGAGTTCGAAAATAAACCCATTTCATGGCCTAACTTGAATATGGACATAAGAATTTTTAAAACTTTTAAATGGATTTTAGTTAACTCCAATCCAATCTAAGCCATGTATAAGTCAAATTCATATGTAATAAGAGTCAAACATAAGTTATATGAATATTTTCATCAATTTTTGCTAATTAGTTAAATTTTAATATAAGGAATTGAATATGAACTTATTTTTCCAAACTTTAGGATAGGAAGTTTGACTAAACCTATCACTTTCTATGTGTTATTTTTTGTTTAATGTTATTTTTAAAGTCAAAATTTTAAATTATTAATCCAAGGATCTAGATAAAATTTTATTAAAGAAAGATTTCTGCAGAAGAGTAAGTAAGGTTTGGAAAAAGGGTTAACTATTGTATGATCCTCTTAGAACTGAAATCAAGTTTAATTGTAAGAAGCTAAGGCCAATTACTTGAAATATGATATAACTTCACTTGGAAGTGTTAGGTCGGATGATGATTTAAAGGATATGTAACTAGATGTAGGAAATAATTCTCAAATAGTTATTAAGAATATTAATTTCAATCAAGAAGCGTGTAATCGAAATGAGGATAATGGTAATGATGAAAATGACAAATATTAGTTCAAAGGATGTGATATGAATTTCAGGTTAAAATATATCACCAAAGAGGATACAGGATATAATGCAACCAAGGTTCAGACCACGATTTGGAGCCAGTTGCTGTCCAAGTGAAGCATCACATTCCGCAGCTGCAATCGAATCAGATGTTGTACCTCCAGCTACTACTACACTTGCAAATGAGGCATTACCTTCTGTACCCGCTACTACACCATCCACCACCCCTATACTAATAGAGATATCAGAGTGTAATTCTACCAACAGATGTGAAGGACCAAGAGGAGAGAGTCTTCCCTTACATACTGGAGGATCTATTACCCACCACAAGCATATAAAGAGACTTGTAAGTATCTACTCTTTACATTTATATTTTGATTCTTTTACTTTGGTATATTTCAATTTAATTTCATGTGTGAATTTGGAATGAAAATATCTATATTATGAAGAATGATTATGTTATAAATGTCTGGTACCATATATGGCTGTGTTGTTAAGTTATTTTCTTTTTTCAAAAGGGGGTAAATATCATAAAAACAGAGGAAGTTTCGCCGAAATTTTTATAAATTGTAATTCACTTATAACATTTTATTTTGATGCAGGAAAAGTCTATAGGCACGAAGCTTACATCCTGTCAACTTGTTTTGCACACTCACACTAAGAAGCATGACAATGTGACCTTTGTCAACACCTAATGTTGAGAACTA
>JANVCL010000007.1:16779173-16797868 GCA_026546855.1 Erythroxylum incrassatum | reverse complement strand
AAAATGATTTCTTAAAAAGTTTTGAAATCTATCGTTTCTCCAAACTAAGCATGCTTTCTTTTTCCGATCCAACAGTTCAATCACGAGAAATCCATATCTCTCAGGAACAGAGTGTATCTTACGTGACCTACGAACTTCCTGTGTTGAAGAAGGTTGAATTGTTACTTCACTTGTATGAGTCACAATCTCAACTTTAAGCAATTGATCCGCGTCTGTTTGAGCATCTTGAGCTTCTTCAATTTCAATTTTGCTCCCACTGTCACCTTTTGAAAGAAACATTTTCTCTAAAAAGACAACATACTTTGAAACAAACACTTTTTGTTCCTCAGTAAGGTAAAACTGATATCCCATTGTTTCTTTAATATATCCTACGAACAAACACATGTCAGACTTCGCATTAAGCTTATCTAACAGTATTCGCTCCATATAAGCCGGATAGCCCCAAACTTTTAAATGAGAAAGATAGGAATTTTTGTTAGTCCACATCTCATACGGAGTAACATTAACTGTCTTCGATGGAAAGCAAATAAACAATTGTCTCGAGTGCATACCCCAAAAGGATTTTGGTAAATTTGAGCCTTTCATCGATCGTACCATGTCCAACAAGGTTCGGTTTCTCCTTTCGGCCACACCAATGTGTTGTGGTGTGTAAGGTGAAGTCCATTGAGATAAAATCCCATTATCTCTAAGATAATCTAAAAATTCTTAGTCTAAGTATTCCCCATCTCGATCGGATTGTAATGTCTTGAAACATTTCCGAAGTTGGTTTTATACTTCATTTCTAAATTGTTTGAACTTTTCAAATGCATCCGATTTTATCTCATCAGGTACAAATACCTATATCAAGAATAATCATCGATAAAGGTAATAAAGTAAAGAAAACCACTTCTGGAATAGATGGATATCGGACCACATACATATGAATGTATTAGGTCTAACAATCCAATCACTCTTTCACCCTTTCCCTTGAAGGGTAACTTAGTCATCTTTCCTAATAAACAAGATTCACACATGTCATATGATTCATAATCAAATGACCCTAAACTACCACTCTTGTGGAGTTTAGCTACGCATCTCTCATTTATATGGCTAAGGAGATAATGCCCTAAGTAAGTTGATTTTAAATTATCTCGTCTATGTCTTTTCATGTCATTGACATTTATAATTAGATGCGACATATCTAATATGTAAATTCCATTGCATAATGTACCAGTACCATAAAGGATTTCATTGAAACTAATAGAACAACCATTACTACTGAAATTCAAATGGAAACTAACTTTATTTAAACAAGAAGTAGACAATATGTTCTTTGTTAAAATAGGTACAAAATAACAATTATCTAGCTTAATTACAAGCCCAATGGGGAGTGACAAAAAATAAATGTCTACGGTTAATGCAACAACTCTTGCTTCATTGCCCATGCCCAGGTCCGGTTCTCCCTTCATGATTTGTTAACTGTCTTTGAGACCCTGTATATCATTACATATATATGTGAGCCACAACCAGTATATAATACCCATATGTTATGATTAGAAGTAGTATGAACCTCAATGAAACATACCTGAAGGAGCCAGGGCATCTGATTCTTGCTTCTTCTTCAAGGACTCCAAATAGACTTTACAGTTTCACTTCCAATGGTCAGTCTTGCCACAATGGAAATAAGTTCCTTTCGACGCAGTCTTTTTGAGTTTCTTTTTTACTAAAATTCCTTTTGGTTTCTTAGACCTTTTCTTCTTTAGATTCTTTTTTCTTGAACCAGATGAAGAAGAGTCCACCACTAGCACTTCCTTGCTATCCTTCTTAATAGCTTGCTTTGTTGTCTTGAGCAGATTGATCAACTCAGGGATTATTATGGAGATTTGGTTGATCCGATAATTCAACACAAACTGTGAATAACTATCAGACAATCCAACCAAAATAAATTCAACACTTAATTCATAGTCCATAATAAAACCCAATGTGGCTAACCTCTCAATATAACCATTCATGTTCAATGCATACTGCACTACAGATGTCCCCCGAGTCATCTTAGTCATAAAGAGCAGCCTCGAGGTCTCAAACCTTTCAAACAAAGCTTGCTTATCAAAAAGCGCTCTAAGATGAAACACTATGGTATTAGCATCCATAGACTCATGCTGCTTCTGCAGTTTTGGTGACATAGAGGCTAGTATAATGCAGGTAGCCAAGCCACTATCTTTGAGATGCTTATGATATGCTCTCTGATCCTCATTAGAAGCATCAGTAGTAGGGTGATCAGGATGTGGAACATCTAGGACATAGCCTAGGTCCTCGGATCTGAGAACAATTCTCAAATTTCTCAACTAATCAAGAAAATTAGGTCAAGTCAATTTATCAGAATCCATAAGTGAACACAAATTCACATTGGAAGACATCTTCAATCAACCTAAATGTGATGAGAGAAAGAATTTTAGAATATAAATATATGTATGATCATAAGGACTTACATGACATGCATATAATTCCCACTAGTTTCAAAGAATCCATAGCCCTCACTACGAATCCAAGAAAAATTATGACAAAGTGTCCTAGTGGGTCAATATCTGACGTTACTAAGAACGACCTTAGGTTTATCCAATAAGCCACCTTAGGTCAATCGATAAGTATCGGTCATATCAATTAAATCATAACTGTAATTATCATCTAGTGCTATCAACTTGTGATGTATGCACACACATTGGGTTATCAACTCTTGATGCGCGTACATTTGGTGTAAGCTACCCAATTACGCTTCTGTCTATGTTTACCTTGAGTTTACTCAACAAATCAGCGCTTCTAGTGAAAACTGACCCATTAATTCGAAAATCTTATTTCCATGATTTGAACATATCTGTAAAGATCAGGCTTGGGTTTACCTAACAACCCTAACTCTAAAAGAATTCTAGCTCTCCCCATATGAATAGAAGGCGTTAATTTTCATATTATGTGTGAGGGATTTCATACTTTGGTCTCATCTAAGTCGTAGGATTATAGTCACAATGACTACATGGTATGATTTAGGATGTTTCATCAATCACATTGAATCTATATCCATAACCATCCATCATCCCACCTAATCAACCCTAGCATGCATTCTTTAATGCAACCATCTCATAAGATTTTCTTCTATAGGTTGTGACGTGTTATGCATCTAAAGATTTAACGTTTGATTCAACTCTTGAACTGAATTGCTTTCTAATGATGTCATCGGCTAATTTCTCAATCCTTATGTTTTCAATTCCAATTCAAAATACCAATATACCAAGTGTAATACCCTCTACTCTGATGTACCAATTAAACACTTTAATTGTATCATGCTTGCCATATCTAGTCATACTAGACATTAAATACTCGAAATTTATTAATAAAATATTAATCTCTTAGGTTTCCAGTTAATTTGAGAACATCAAACTATCACCTTAAGTATCTCTAGGTAGTCTCCACTTCATCAAGACTACTCCAGCACTTGTCACATAACTTGTGACGATCAAAACAATCAAGACAACTGAATATACCAACGAGTACTAATATGACATATTTGACATTTTAAAAAAAATCCAATTTCAAGCAAATAAATTTGACATGCATACAAAATCAAAGTAATATATTTATGATCACATAAAAAATGATCCGAGGCATTGAAACTAAAAAACACTCAATCACCACTTCAAACAAACTAGGTCCAGCAGTTTTCTTATAAATATCCAGCTCTGTCTTTTGCTTAAAAAATCATTGAAACAATTTCAATAAATGCTGATAAAATTATAGAGGCTATAACATGTTTCCAACATGTTCCATGAAGTTTTTCATAATTTATTTCCAAGAAAAACTCAACCAACCTTAGCAATCAAGCCAATCATGGAATTTACACAAATCAATCATTCATATAATAACCGTGTACCTTGTGTGTAGTCTCCTTCATTCTTCAATCTTTTACTCGTCGGGTTGTCGTAAACCACAACGAACAAAATAGATCATGTCAAACGGTATCCACGCAGAGATCGAAGAAACTAACCGATTCAAACTCTTTGATTCGGAAATGGTTAGATAAAGACAAGAGTGCTAGCTCTCTTCTTTGTTCTATAGAGAGCAAAATAGTGAAAGAGAATGAAGAGGAAGAAGATGAGAAAGATGAGGAGAATGAGGTGAGAATCGTGAAGATTGCTTAATTAACCATTTTCACGATTATCATCATCTTACTTGCTTTTAGTTTTTTTATTGCTTTTGTCTTTTATCATTTAAAGACAATAAATGTATAAGTTTAAAGAAGCCTCTCTCATCTTCCACATTGCACAAATCTTTATATATATAATATAAATGTTGAGGTGTTCCAGTCATACTAGGGTCGAACATGTCAAGTCCCGAGTGTGGAAAAAACATCAGAGACCTATTTTAGCAATATCAATGTCACGATCTCATCGGGACATATCCCTATCTCATCATAATCCATTTAGTTCTATTGCTCTCCATATAATGGATCTTTACTCAAAACCATTTTATAAATCCTCCGAGTTACTCTTATGCGTTCGACCCATTAAGTTCCTAGTTATGTTGACTACTTAGATTAATATTTAATCCAAGCAAATCATGAGTGACGTCTAACAACACATCTTGACTCCCAATTGATCAGATGGTAAGTGGTTTGAAGAACGAACCCATGCTCATCACGAACCATTAAACGAACCGTCCTATAGATAATTGTTGTGCAATTCGTCCTTTTATCATGCTATACCCCACTTGGTTATGAGTATGGGCAAAGTGTCAATTCTCACTAGACTGACTACGTCAAATCTAGCCCAAGTGATATCAGTTCTCATCCTGGGACTCATTACTCTATATGTCAATGAAGTGGTGAGTATCATCTTTTGCTATCACAGAAGTGGTGAATCCTCTTTTGGATACTTAGTTACCTTCGAATACCTCAAGTTATACCCAATCACTACCCTATGAGTGACCTCTTCAAGGTAACAAGGAATGGAGTAGGATACTTGCACCATTGCTATGATGAGATTATCATTGACATTAGAATAGGACATCCATGTGATGATCTCATGTTAAGTCATCTCATCTAATGTACTTACTACCTCTAGTAAGCATCCACATCTCAACTCTAAACATCTCATGTTTATAGTTTTTGAGGTCCACTGCTTGATCAAAAGGAGTTTGACATGTGCTAGTCTATCCGAATTAATGATGTCCAGTCTCATTAATCCTATGACTATGGATAATTTAGATACTGACATAATTGCACATAATAGAAATCTCAGTAGTATGATCACATCATGATTTCCTTCATGCCATGTCATATATCATGGACTTCATTAATTTTCTTCTATATCAATATCAATTCATAAATAATGAACACCAAATGAATGAAATATGTCTTTCTTTATTATTGAAAATAAAGTTTGTACATAACTTTGTCCAAAACGTGCTAAAGGCTACCTTTAGGGCACTACTCTAACACAACATCCCCTATTACAACCCACGAGTGACATACAACAATGAATACATGAGGCATTTTGTATCTCAATTTCTCCATAAGGATAGAGATGGAAGGCGTTTGATGAACTTATCATGTGTGCTATTTCTTGGAGTAGATTATTGCATGAACTACATGAGTTTTTAATATAAACTACTAAAAATTGATAGAATTCATATGGATGATTCAACCTTTTTATAATTAAACTACTGAAAAGAAAAAAACTACACAACTCACTACTGACAACATATTGGGACCATATGAATAAATATTGCTACCTATAAAGATCCCTGCATAATAGACAAATAAAGAATGGTCATAATATCTCCTTAACCTTGACAATAAAAATCGAAGTCAAATAAAAGAAAATTTAACATATAAACGTAGACAAAATGATAAGGGAACATAAATGATACCCAATGAATAACTTAATAGAGATGAAAAAAAAGAACATAAGACAAATTGTGATGAAGCTATAAAAGTACATAATATAGGACACATAAGCCATATAATAGAGGAATAAAAGAGGAATCATGAAAAGAAACAGAAGCAAGACAATTAAAAAAAAACAAAGGAGACGTTAAGGTAAACTGAAGTGAAGAGAGGAAATGAACAAATGAAGTAAAGATAAATGTTATTAGCCTTGTTTGGCAATCAACGGATTGCAGTAGCTGTTAGCTAATTCTATCGGTGGTTAGCTGACAGTAGATTAATATAACTAATTTGACCATCAGATAACATCAGCTATTTATTTAAAGATATTTGATAAAATTAACTGTTTAGTATTAACTGTTTATATGAAAAATGATTTATAAGGGCATGACTTAAAATAATAATAAGGACATGAGTATTATATCTTAGTATTTCTTTGAATATTCTCACAAGAATTTATGCTTACATTTCAATTTAATTCAATCAATCAGTCAAAATTAAATAAATTAAAGCTTATTTTCCTATGTTTAAAAGAAAAAATAATTATTTAAATTAATTTTAGAAACTAAACTGAAAAAATGTAGTAGTTAATGAGCATAAAACCTATTTTTAATTATATGAAAACGTAATCCCTTAATAAAATTAGTCTTATCTTATAATTAAAACTAAAAAAATAATAATTTTATCTATTAAAATTATCAATACAAATTTTTTAGACGTAATAACTATTTGTAGCAACATTTTTATGCTTAAAAATATTTAAATATAAAAATATATTTCAAAATTTAATGATTTATTTCTTGTTAATTACAAAATTTAATTCAAGTATTAATAAGTGTAATGAATGCAACTTGAAACTTTCCTGCTCAATCTATTATTTGAATTTAACATTATAGAAAATTTTGGTTAGTATAAAATAATTTGGTAGCTATTTATGTATTGTACAATACCAAATCTAATGATATTTATTTTATTTAATTAAAAATGGAATAATTTTTAAAAATAATGAACTGATATGAAGCACAAAATTTCATTTAAAGAATAGCTCAACTTGGTTTAATTTTTGAATAAACTAAAGTATTTTTTAAATTCAAGTAAATTAAATTAACGCTTTATACTCATCTATCTCTCTCTCTCCTCTCCTCTCCTCTCATCTCTTGTAATTTGTAATAACTTTTGGTACAATCGATTTTTTCGTCCTTTAATTTCTTAGTATTTCTTTAAATATTCTCATAAGAATTTATGCTTACATTTCAATTTAATTCAATCAATTAGTCAAAATTAAATAAATTAAAGCCTATTTTTCTATTTTTAAAATAAAAATAATTATTTAAATTAATTTTAGAAACTAAACTGAAAAAATGTAGTAGTTAATGAGCATAAAACTTATTTTTAATTATATGAAAACGTAATCCCTTAATAAAATTAGTCTTATCTTATAACTAAAACCAAAAAAATATTAATAATTTTATCTATTAAAATTAACATTAGTAATTTTTTAGACATAATAACTATTTGTAGAAACAATTTTATGCTTAAAAATATTTAAATATAAAAATATATTTCAAAATTTAATGATTTATTTCTTCTTATTACAACATTTAATTTAAGTATTAATAAGTACAATGAATGCAACTTAAAACTTTCCTGCTCAATCCAATATTTGAATTTAACATTATAGAAAATTTTGGTTAGTATAAAATAATTTGTTAGCTATTTCTGTTTTGTACAATACCAAATCTAATTATACTTATTTTATTTAATTAAAAATGGAATAATTTTTAAAAATAATGATACTGATATGAAGCACAAAATTTCATTAAAGAAAAAATTTCAACTTGATTTAATTTTTGAATAAACCAGAGTATTTTTTTAAATTCAAGTAAATTAAATTAACGCTTTATACTCATGAATGTGTCTCTCTCTCTCTCTCCTCTCCTCTCTTGTAATTTGTAATAACTTTTGGCACAATCGATTTTTTTCGTCCTTTAATTTCTCAGTCGCTGGAGCAAAAATTTACTTATAGGAGTATTTTTTTAAAATAGTAGATTAGGGATTTATGAATCCTCAACCTAGCCCCAAATGTTGTTGTCTAAGCAATAGGCGGAAAGAGCTTCCTTTGTGGGCTTCTCTTATCAATTGGTATGCACAATTTGCAAAATGAAACAAAAAATTTTATTTTAAAAGCTAAAATAGAATATCTTAATAGAATTTTGAAAAGACTATTAAATTATACACACAGAATATTTTAAAAGCTAAAATAGAATATCTTAATAGAACTTTGATGGGATTGTTAAATTAACATTTAAATTACATGTTTTTAAAGCATTGTAGTCTATTATGAATGTTTCAAAACATTTGAATTTTAATAAAAATATGAGGGTTCAAATTAATTTTTTACTTTAAATTTTAGTACAAATACTAAGGTTTAATGACCCTTTTGCCAATAAATTAACTTTAATTTCAAAGGTAGAAACATGTTTTCACAACCGTAAAGATTGGATAAGAAAATTTAATGGGCTATGCATGGACAATGTTACGATGAAATTTCATTAAAGAAAAAGAGGTCAGACAAAAATGATTGAGAAGGACGTGCACTCGCCCATCGCCCATCTTCCAAATTCTACAAAATCCATTTGTGGGGTATATTGCTGAGTAAGTGAGAGAGCAATTCAAGTCACTTTGATCCACCAACTTTGATGGATCAAAAACTCCAACTTTATATTTTGTTTTGCATTAGGATTTAGGACCCACTAGGTTTCTGCATATGAAAATCAGTTCCACAGCCAATGGAACGTCATCGGCTGGGACGGTTGGCTTCTCATGGTTGGTCATCTATTGTTTAGTCACCGAAAATGGCAGACAACAATTATACAAGTGACAATACTTGTCTATATTAGTATGTAATCCTTTAGTTATCAATGGTCAATTGAATCGAAGGTAATAGTGAATTAGAATTTTAAATAAAGGAAAATTTGCATAATCTTGCTGAATAACTCCTTTAATGTCGTGATAATTACTATTTAGTTAAAAAAGAAACATGTAAATTGTGATCCTTGACATCGTTTCAAAATTTAAGTGCCAAGGAACGTGAGAACAAAGAAGATCTGAACTTTTCCATCAAAATCCCAACGCTCTTGGACTCTTTAACACTTGTCCTCCACTCCATATTTTGTTTTTCAAGCTCGACACTTGGAAAAACCCATTTGATTCCACATTTTAAAGGTGTAAACTTTTCAATGCAAGTCCTATCCGTGACGGATGGTTGGCGAAATGTTGTCCTATACCACCAAACACAAATTAAAATCACGAACCTGTAGCCACTCTATCACTGTTCGTGGTTTGCAAGTAGTCAGTTTTTAGCACCTTTGCTTGGAAGATGGTGGGTGTGGAGGAAACTTTGACTTTTCCATTGGACATAATGATTGTTCTTATGACATAGTCTGTGGTAGGCCTTTGAGATTCAGGGTTTGATTTCTGTTTTTTATTTCAAGTTGCAAGTTAAAAAAAGATTGCTTTCAAGCTCCAACCGCCACATTGATTCATGATCCACTTTGCACACTCCATCATCTTGAGGAAATTATTCCCCGTTATCCAATAAGATTTCAACATGTCAATCCAAAACATACAAGAAAGTCCAACGTTATAGAAATGATAAAATCATTGGCAAAATTACAAGGTTTTCTCGATCTTCAGGATTGGTCTTAGCTTTTGAAACAAGGGTCTGTCTTGGAAATTACTAACTTGGAACCAATCAAGTTTTCCGAAACATCAAGGTAGTACGTTTTTTCAGTTCTCATCGTATCCAGAGCAGATTCTCCCATTTAAGCAAAAGGAAATATTAGCTTTCTGAACTCGAAAATGTTGTGAATAAGCATCAACGAACTGCGAACAGACAAGAAATCAGAATGAAGCAAAACTATTACTCACAGGTAAAGGTAATTGCTTAGGATGCATACATAAAAATATTAGAATACAATCAAAAATCTTGAGAAATCTACAATCATTTGATAAGAGTATAATATCCACTTCCTATACGAATTAAGAGGCAGGCTTGATCTGGAAAAACTAGAAGCCCGTTTATGGAAAAACCCAGCAATGGATATATACAATTCAATTAAAGTAATGACGCACACATGAACTGGAGCAGTGATCACTCATCATGTAGCCCCATATATTTTAACGGATGGCAGTTTCTTCTTTGACATCCATCTTATTCCGACTAGGAGGCAAATCAATGCCTTGCATAACCATCTCATCTAGCTTTTCCTTGGCAGGTTGAATTGGCAAACTAATTGACAGCTCTCCTACTGATGCTAGTTTCAGTATCTCAGATTCGTCTAATCCCTTCGCTGGCCCTAGACTCAATCGGCCTGAACCATACTTTGTCAATGCATCTTTGAATTTTTTGATCTGTAAAAACAAGGAATGATTTAGATATAATGAGCAGCCAATAGATGTATGGAAGATTAAGGGAAGAAATATAGTAAATACTACAGAAACTTACGGTTGAGTTCGTGCAGCTAAAGCTGCATACTCGACCATCGGCTCCTCTGTAAAATCTAAAGAAGGGAAGGACATGAATGTCAAGGACATGGCACATGGTCTTGAGCTCCTCATAATTCACTTTTAGAAAAATAGCACCGGGATTAGATTCAGCCAACTGACAGATCTGCAAAATTTTATAGACGGACAGAGATTAACCCACCAAAGGTTGACCCAGAATATCGACTTTTAAGAAACTTGATTAAATGATTAGATTACTCGCACAGAGCAAAGTTTGAAACTTTGAGCATGTAAAGCACGACTCAAAACATTCGTTATCTATTCTGTTGCTCTTAATACAAAATGAGTTCTTTAACAGGCAGAGAACTGATTATACCTTGGGATGGAGAGTTTTACAGCCTCCACAACCAGGAGAATAGAAGTCGACAACGACCAAGTTATCACCTGCATATAACAAGGAATCTACAAGTTCATGAGCTGAATGGATCTGTATCATATTGGGCTTAAGGGTCTTTTGCCACCATCTCATAGCTCTGCTCTTACCGATCGAAGCCTGTGCCTGAAGAAAAAGAGATTTCAGCGTCGAACCCAGAAATTATCTGTAAAATGAAGAATTGCAGAATAGAGATAGGGACTTTTACTCACTTGGACAGGGAAACTTTTGGGGGATTTAAAACTCCAAATTCTCAAACTCTTTTGATCTGATAAAACTAGAGGCTTCCCCATAAAATCATCTACGCGCAGAAGTGCGAAACCTTCTTGTCTGGAGTCCAGGATTCTCGTAGGGTTACAAGTAGGACAACTTCCACAAACCCCTTTGGTCTTGGAGCTCAAAACATTGTCATTCAGAGCAAAAATGTTCAGGCCCTTATTCAGTGAGCATGCCATAGCTACCTATAACTTGTTTTCACTATTAGGAAGCTTATAATACCATAAAACAACAAAAATTCCCCTTGGTTCTGGATCAAAATCCAGTCTTTGAACTAAACAAACAGAATCCCAACACAAAACAATATGTTCTTGCAGAAAGTAAAAAGCTTTCCAAGGACCCTGAAAACTAAATGAGACCCGCTCTAATTTTTCAAACAAAAATTGCAGACTACCAACAAAAGTTGGTTCTTTTAGAACACTATTGGAAGGTAGAGGAAGAGAAAGCAATGATTTTGTTAAGACGGTTCAATGTTTGAAGGAAGAAGAGAAATCATGCAAAGAAAAAGTAAAGAACTGGTAGAGAAGATGAAAATTTAAAAGGGGCAAGTGGGGTCGTCCAACATTATCCTATACAAAAAAGAGAGGAGCTTCTGATATACAGTAAAATGGATACCGAATTTGAGCACTCTGTCTCTGTCTCTGTCTCTCTGATGCATAGGTTGACCGATTTTCATGTTAATGTGTTGGCAGCATCAATTTGCTTTCTCATTTTTCTGTCCTATGTAGCTACACTGCTGACCGTGCTTCGCCCATCAATTTAGGTTTTGGATAAGGCTTTAATCATTTCTCGGCAAATTTTTGGGTAATTTAAATCGTCTTTTTTGTCATGTTATTTCTGTATTTACAATGGAGCCATTAGTTCCTCGCATCCTTTAGGACTGGATCTTAAAATTAATTTTGAAGGCACCTCATATCGACGGTCAGTTTATCATTGGGTGGGGCTTACCTTCTCATTGGATAATAACTACTAGTTCATAAAATGAAAATTAACTTTCTCCATACTTTAGTCACTTAAAGTTTTTTTAATTAAATTAACCTTGAAAGATTTCATTATAGTAGATTAAACCTACAACGACCTTATCTTTTATATACATACTACAAATTTTGAATTTGATTTGTATAAAAATAAAAATTTTGGTTAATTTGATAAAAAGAGATTGAAACTCAATATATACTTAAATTAAAGTTTAAGGATGGTTTTGAATCAAACAAAAAAGGATGGTTTTAAAACTTTTTATATAGAATATTAAAATATGAATTAAAATTTTTATGTAAAATATTTAAATTATATCTGATTTAATTATGAACTTTTAATTGAGTCTTTTTAATATAATCAAACTTGCCAAATAACTCTTAATTAAATATATTTAATTTTCTAGTTATGTATGAATTTTGATCTGGTGCATTTGTCCCATACTCACTGTCCTACAGACGAGCGAATCATAGCATCTGATGACCCCAGCCACATGATCTTTCTTTTTAAGTATTTGCACAGCACATAATCCGACAAAACATTGTTTTTTCTACCACTTTGCCAACACTACGATCTGATTATCAATCCCTTAGCCACTGTTCAATAATACATTGTGTATAACATTAAAATACGTATAACCTCAATAATAGAATACAGTCCCAATGGGTAAACTGTATATTTACATATTTATTCCATTGCATCCCAACTTGAGCTTTTCTTTCCAGCATGCAGGCAATGATAATGTGTGCCACACCTAAGATCAGACGACCAATCAATAACTCTAATTGAAGTTAGACTTAAGAGACTTAAAAATATATTAAAAATTTTATTTACTTCTTTTTGTTGGATTTAATCCAACGTGTGTGTATATATATATATGAATTAATTTTATATTATGAACTATCATACAGTTAATCCCGATTAAAGTTATCTATTAAAGTTAAAGACTTTGAGCTATTTAACATATAATAAAGTATGAACTTTAATGTGTAGAGACATAATAACTTTATTTCTATTTTATGATAGGCTAAAATACAAAGAAGAGCTATTTCCTGGAAGAGTGCTAAGCAGACACTCATAACTTGTTCAGCGGAGTTTATAACATGTTATGAAGCATCCAATCATGAAATATGGTTGCAAGATTTTGTCATTGGGCTACGCATTGTAAGTGATATTGAAAGACTACTAAAGTTATTTTGTGACAATAGGTCAGCAGTGCTATACTCCAACAATAATAGGAGCTCAATGAAGTCAAAACATATATGCCATACTAGCTCCAACAACAATAGGGAGCTCAATGAAGTCAAAGCATATAGACCTCAAGTTCGTAGTTGTCAAAGAAAGAGTTCAAGATGATCAAATGTCTATTGAACATATTGGGACAAACTCCATGGTTGCGGATCCGCGCAGTAAGGGATTACCACCCAGGATCTTTCAAGAACATGTCGGTCATATGGGTGTTGTATCTATTAAAGATATGTCATTTTAGTGGGAGTTTGTTATTTCGAATGATTTTCAGTTATAGACAATCTTATGATTTATTTGAACCTTAAAGTTTATTTGAATGATTTCATTAAGGAATAAAGAATTTGGACTAATTGGAAGTAAGCATGTTAAGATCACATTACATGTAATTTCTATGCTACATATCTATACTTGATCTATGTTGTTCAATTATATTAGCATAAGTGACCATTGATGAGTTTAGTTTTGATATGCGTATAATGAAAACCGCTTTAATCCTATGTTATTATAATCGATGAATGACATTGATTAAAGGTGTATTCAGTAGTGATAGCAAATTTTGAGCTCATAAAGTTATTGACATGATATACAATTAAAGGATTTATATATCTATGACCCTAAGTGTGAGATTCTTGATTTAATCTAACGTGTGGGTACATATATATATATATATATGAATTAATTGTATATTATGAGCTATTATAAAGTTAAGCCACATTAAAGTGATCTATTAAGATTAAAAGCTTTGGGCTATTTGACATCTAATAAAGTATGAACTTTAATATGTAGAGATCCAATATTTTAATTTCTATTTTATGATGAGCTAAAATAAAAATAAGACCAATTATATAATAAATTAGGATTATGGACTCCAAGTCATATGAACAATTGTCTTTTTTGATATCTCATGAGAATAACGTGATTATTAAATTTTACGATTATCCGTCTTCCAAGTCAATACATATATTTGTTTTCTTTCTTAAGAATTATGTTATTCTCATGGATCCAGGTATGCTTCTAATATAAATATAAGTATTTTTAATGATTTGACATGATTATTTTGTGATTCGTGACCGGATTTACCATAAAGAATAAGATTCTATCACCTTTTTTCCAATAAAAAATTATGATATTCGTCACATATAAATAATTTCCGGTCTATACACGAGCATCTGCATGGGCATTTCTTAAATGCCCGAGAATGGTGAAGATTGCGAAATTTGGAGGCGAATGGGTGATGGGTCTTGAGTGTGATGGTGGACCAGAAGCAGAGAATGGGGTACTGAAAGTGCAATCAGTTGCAAAATCTCTAGAAAGAAGAAGAAAGCACATCTACTATCGATACTGGGAAGGACTCACATGCCTCAAAACTTTGGAAGATAATATGCCAATACTTTGTCACGTCAATGAGTTCATTTTTCACAACTACCTTTTTAGACGTGCCATATGTAGATATTGAATATTTTAGCAGTCTTGATGAATAGGAATTTTTTATAAGATGAATAAATATTAATGCATTTCAGCCTAGTTCATAATCATATAACCTTATTTTAAGTTAGTGAAAATAGTTTTTATTTCAAATTCGTGCTTACGTTAAAATGAAAGTAAAATTATAATTGCTTGATGTAGTGATAAGTTAAATGCACCTTAAATAAAATAATTCAGAATTCGAGGTTCTTTTTTTTTTAATAAAAAGACTTGAGTTGTAATTTAAAGAAGAAAAATTTTTAATTAAAAAACTGAATATTTAGTATTTTTCCAATGGTTTCAGCTTATAGAGTTGGACATGAACTTCGAGGTGAGACCATATTAACATTTAATCTGAGTTTGGATGGTAAACTTAGTCAAGCTAAACATAACTTGATCCATTTTAAAAGTTATATTAATAATGTAGAAGAAAATAGTATGTATTTATGTTAGACGGTAAGAATACCTTCCAAACCTCTGACGATGGAATAAACAAAGTGGTGCACCGCCCACAGTTTTTTCTGAATCCCTGGGACTATTGAACCAACCGGTTCTAAAATGGGAAAGTTGAAAATTGTTGATAAGATATCGTCCTATCTTGAGAAAAAGAACAGACCCGCAGATTCGTCCAACTGCTCTGCTCTGGTACATTACTATATTATTTCTGTAATTGATATATTTGTACGAGGAATAACTACATATATATAGTAACTAATCAATAATTGATTAAGTAATGAGATCATTATAATTAAGCCTTTAAATATTTTATCAATTACACAATTTTATCTATAAAATCTGTAACATTCTCCCACAAATTAGAGAATAGATATTAATAACACTCAACTTGTTACAATGCTTTAGTTCTATTTAGAATTTTTATAAAATATCTCCCATCGTTTTCCAATTTTGATTTATCTTGTAGATATCAAGTTTCGTTGCACTTTTTCGTAAATGAAGTGTCTATCAATTTCAACATATTTCGTTCATTCATGAAACACATGATTAAAAACAATAAGTCATCTTGACTATTACACTACAACTTTGATGATAAAGAGGCTTCAAGACATATTTCTATTAAGATTTGATGTATTCACATTCTCACATGTTGATTGTTGCATAACTTTGTATTCAAATTATGCAATGGATTTGGACATAATATTTTATTTTTTACTTTTTTATGAGACCAGATTTTTGTGAATAAAGACATAGTAACCAATAGTAAATTTTTAGTTTCTCTTAAAGTTTACTTAACTAACATCTTAGAAACAATCAATATGGACTTTCATACATTATCCCTTATATGAGAGCTTTGTTTAAGTAAAATAAAAGTTGTTAATGATGATTGGTTGGAGAAGACATACATTGACTTATGTAGAATACATAATCTCAAGACAAGTTATCATAAAATAGTTCAATTTTTAACCAATATCCTATTTTACTTAGGGTTTTCAAACAAGTCTCCATCTCTAGAATGTTGTAAATTAGGGAGCATTAGAGAATTACATGGCCTAGTCCACAACTTTAATCTTAATTAATATAAAGTACATTTTTTCTCTGAGACAAGAAAATGTCTTTCTTTTTTTTTGTCACCTATGCTCTAAAAAAAATACTTTTAAACCCTTAAATCTTTTGTGTAAAACTAATTATGAATGACAAACTTCAAAGATGAAATGTCCATAGTATCACTTTCAATAATGATGACATCATCTATATACACATCAAGGAAAATGTTACCTGATGTGGACTATTTATAAAAAATTGACTGCTCGGATTGACTTTTATTTATGCTAAACATTTCCATTGCCAAATAAATAAATTAATTAATAGAGGTCAACTTAGTAAAATGAGAGAAAGTGTAAGAATAATTTACATCATATGTCTGAGTGTAACCTTTTTCTACAATTCGTACTTTAAGTTGAGTGATAGATCCATCAAATTTGACTTTGACTAGAAACACCCATTTTTATGTAAAGGCCTTCTTTCCTATAGGTAAGTTCATTGAATCCCACGTACCATTAACATCTAAAGCATTTTTCTCCTCTGTTATAGTATCGCGCTAACTAAGATGGGATAAGGCTTTATGAACAGTTTTTAGGAGAGTCACAAAATTAAGTGATGTAATAAAAGAATAAGAAACATAAGAGAAGTGATCATAAGAAACAAAACAGGAAATAGGATAAGTGCATTGACGCATACCTTTTCGAGGAATAATTGAGAAATTTGGATTGTTGGATCTAATATCAAAGAAGAGACATGTAATGAAATTGTATTAGAATAATATCTTTTTTAGAATAGACTAAGAGAATAGGCTATAGTTGTTTATAAGTATCATGTGTAGAGGTAAAATAGTAGCCTAATATATGTTCTCTAATAGATCATCATCCTTCTTATCAAAAATTGAAGTAGGAAAGGACATATTGTATTTTAAAACGGTAACATCAATTGAAACAACATATTTATTACGATTAGCAGTAACACTAATACCCCTTCTATAAACAAGAACAGTCTGAGAAATACATTGTAAATACGTAAGATCTAACTTAGTAACCTATGGATGAACATCATAAACAAAGCAAGTACTCCTAAATATTCATAAGTTAATATGGAACAAAGGCTTAGTAGGAAAAAGAATATTATAAGGAATCTCACCTTGAAAAATAGATGAAAGCATTTAGTTGATAAAAAAGGGCTATAGAGACCACATTGACCTAAAATTATTAGGAATATGCATTTGAAATAAGAATGCTCTAATGATTTCAAAGAGATGTTAATTTTTTCTTTCAATCACACCGTTTTAAGATGGTATATCAACATGTTTGGATTGATGAATAATATTATTATGGATCATGTAGGTTTAGAATGAAGCAAAAATATAATCTTTGTCATTATCACTGTTCAAATTATGGATAAAGACATTAAATAGTGTTTTTATTTTAGCACAAAAAATTGATGGAAAAATAATTTAAAGATTTTTCATGAAATAAAGTCAAGTCACATGAGAGAAATGATCAATAAAATTAATAAAATATTGAAACCTGATTGTGGTTTTCCGATATGAGTAAGTTTCAATGTTTAACCTTGATATTCGACAAGCATACAGGTTGTTCATGTAGTACCTAAGGTGTCAATCCCACGAGGAGGGTTACTCTAATCCTAAAATCTAAGATCGTAAACTATTAAACAGAAATTTAACAGATAATGAATTTAAACACGAGAACTAAATAAATCAAACAAACCAAATCAAATAACAAAACAGTAATTGACAATTAACACTCAACGAAAAAATCAACGAACAAAAAATAAAAATTTTAGATTAAAAATGAATAATAAATAATAAAAATTGATTGATTTGTTGAATGATGATAGCATTGTTGGATCGAAAAAGAAAACATGCAAGATTTGGTTAAACGGTAGATTTCAAAACTTTTTTTAAGAAATCATAACACAGCGGAAGCAAGATAACCAAACCAACATGATACAGTATAAGGATAATAAACATAAGAATAAGGTGGTAGAAATTATATTACCGACTCCTTTGCTACAGCTTTAACTCCTCGTTGTGCTATCCTATCCTTGGCAATATACCCTCTCCTAGGTGATGTATCCTCTTCTTCTTGTTATTGTTTCCCCTTCTCAATATTGTATCCTTGATCAATCCGATCTACCACTTATTCTTCTTAGACAACTTGGTTAACAAGATCCTTTGGTAGGAATGTTGGCCCCTAAAATTTTCTTGACGAATTAAGTATGATTTAAATGAATTATGAGGTTTGATGGATTAATTTTTGGAGCTCATTATTATTGTTAAGGTTAGTAGGATTTTTATGACATAGGTTAATTGAAGTTAAGTGTAAATGTTGTATGAATGAGAAAGCATGA
>JANVCL010000007.1:16651806-16668751 GCA_026546855.1 Erythroxylum incrassatum | reverse complement strand
ACCTCATTGTAATACTGCATAGTTTCAAGGGCGGTGAAGTTTAGAAGTTTTTCAGCTAGGTCGCCGAAAATCGAAGTCGTGATAGTTCCGGTTTCGTCCGTCAAGTCCATGTCGTATCGGCACCTGTACAATAAGGTGAGAATAGTTAGTTAAAAAATAAAACTATTGGGAAAAAACATACACAGGTGACATGCGACTGAAAAAGTTGAGCGAAAAATTAAATATGTACACGGAAGGAATAAGGAAGAAATCAAAGATTGCAAATAAAAGGGAGAAACCTTGGTTCAGCTGTTACTTTTTCTCTGCAATAATTACAAGTGAACAGAACTCCGTATCCAACAATTGTAGACCGAAAGCGTTTCTTGCATGCTATATATCAGTATTTTTGTAGGATGTGTTGAAAGGAAATTTTGGCTTTAATCCATGATATCTAGGGAAAAATCGATAAGAAGATTTAGAGGAACAAGTTTTAAATTATATATTGAACACGAATAGGAAGATGTGATTACCATGGGGGTAAAATCTAGAATCATGATCTTGGTGATTTTTTGGCGAGATCTAGAAGATATATCAGGATTATATCTGAAGTAAGACAGTTGATTGACGAGGTTTTTAATTTTGCTGTTATTTCGTCGCGCTCTGTAACGTGATTATTAGATAGAAGAAAATATGAAGAATCTAAACAATTCCTATATAATTTGTAACGAATTATTTGAAACCTTGTATGTAACATAATGGATTACCAATTTTTAAGATCTGCAACTTTTTGTATTGGTGAGTCAACGAGGATTGCTGAGTCGAACCATGTTGATAATGCAACACCTAACATTTGAAAATGTTTGTTTAAGATAGAATAAAAAGAGACAAAGTAAGATGTAAAATTACGAGGAAGGAATAAATACCGTTGTATAAGTTGACTTTGAGCCTTGTGCAGACAATAACTGGATGAGAGTGAAGCGATTCCGCAATTCGCTGGCCCTCGTTGTCAACAAAAGAATTCCACAGTGATAGTATCACTGTTTGTTGCCTAATGAGAAACAAGAGATGTTAGAAAAATGCTATTTTTTTCACTTTAACGCAAAATATTAACGAAGACAGAGAGTGAGAATTACTCTTTGTTCATGATAACAAATTTTTGCATAATTGAAGCTTTTGCATCTTTGATGATTTCTTTTTTATCCAACATTTCCACAACGACGGCTAAAATATCTATCATATGTTAGAGATGAATGTAATTAGTTATGGAAACATTTTTTCAACATTGTATCAAGAAATATATTAAGCATCTAACCAACTGATTTTTGCTTGTCGTCAACACAATCCATAAGATTTCTGAAAGGTGTGAAGTTGAATTTCACAGGTATGATTGCATCGTTCTCTGTTATAGGCTCGATGACAATCTGAATTGTAATAATCCACCGTATTTTCAATTTTTTGGTTTGGTATTGAGGTAGGATCGATTTCACCATTGCATTAGAAATGATGTATTTCTGATATGGCTGTAAGATGTTGTCGATTCTTTGGATATCATTGTTGAATGTAATACCCTCAACTTGTGATCCATGTTAGTTATCAAGGAATTATGGATAGGTAAGTTGACTTCTCACAACTCATACCAAGATCACTCTTTCTACTCCCTTTACTTTTCATTTTCAATAAGATCATATTTAAAATCAATTATACCCAGAAGTTGTCAATGAATGCATGTACCACTTTTTATGTGAAAACATTCAATATTTATGTGCATATATGCTAACATTATGTATGAGCAAGAAAAATGCATATCCTAATCTCTCTTTGAATTCCCATGTACTGAAATTTCGGCTCCTAACCCTTAATATGGAGACGGAATGTTACAGAACATACCTGATATGAGAAATCCATTTCAAAAATTACTTATATATCTATAAAATTCTTATTGTGATAATTGTATAAGTGATCATTTGACTTAAGAGCATCAAAGTTATCTTGTATGGAGATTGCTATATTTTGATACTACTTATGATCTATTTAATAATAGGTCGTTTAATAGGTAGTCACTGGATCTGGATTGAACTATATGGAGATAGTTGAGTGATCAAGATAGGATTTATCACCTTAAAGTAATTAGGGAGAATGTTTCGTTGTTCTTAATTAGTATTGATTCAAGAAATCCTTGACCAAGGTGAAATGATGCTTTGTAAATAGTTTACAAATGTCATTAATTTAATCGATAACTAATGACAGAAAATTAATATTATTAAAATCAAAATAGAGTAGACATTAATTTCATGCTCTATGTCTAATCGGAACATTGTACGATGAAAGGATTGAATTATACGGAAAAATTATGCACGGAAAGGTTAGTCAAAATCACTTTGACATTCCTAAATATTTGGGTGGTCATGATGCGTTGCTAGATGCCAATCTTGATATATGATTATAAATTATTTAATTGAAGAATTAAAAATAAATTAAAAGGATTTTTAATTTATCTAATTTTAATTATGAATTAAAATTAGAGTTTATAATCATTGCCAACATATTTGAGAACCTAATAGATCTCACATATAAAATGAGTTGAAGAAAGCAAAGTTAATTTAATCAAGTTGAACTTGATTGTAAAGTTTGAGAAACTTTATGATTAAATATGAGATATTTAATAAATAAGGATCAATATTTCACATATAGAATGGGTTGAAGAAAGCAAAGTTAATTTAATCAAGTTGGACTTGATTGTAAAGTTTGAGAAACTTTATGACTAAAAATGAGATATTTAATAAATAAGGATCAATATTAGATATTGAATCTTATATGGTCATAATTGGTATTTAATTATAATTATTTGTAATTCTAATTAAATTTTAATTGAAATTAAAATTTAATTTTAATTAAATTACTAAAACGTTCAAAGCTTATTATAAATTGGCTTAAGCTCTATGGAGTTAGCACTACTCGCTTAACCCTCTCTGTAAGAGTTATATAGTTCTCTTAACCTGTTATGTGGATATCGTTAGAGGCCAGATACTTGTGCAGCTACAGTGGTTGAGGCAAATCAGTTTCAGAAACAATTCGAGATATACGACAAGACAAAGATAAAGCTTCGAAATAAGATACAAATTAATTTTTCGCTTTATTATGATTTGTATTGATCATTTTAAAGAATTAAATAGATCTTAGTTTTTGGGAAATCAAAAGTCACAAAAGAGTTTCGTGATTATTCTGCTGCGGTTGAAATTGGATCTCAACCCGATTTCCCAAAAATAGTATCAAAGCTAATTTTGTTTCTATAATTTGATTAAAATGTTTGATTGTTATTGGTTATGATTTTGGAATTGAATTGTAAAAGGTTTGCAACCAAAATTTGAAAGGTGTTTCAGATTAATACCGAATAAACCCTAAAAACAATGAAGACCATAATTGTTCTAGAATTCTGGAATAAGAGGCTTGCGATTGTTTTGGTGAGCCTTGTAGTTCTGGAAATACAAATGGAATCTACGTTTGTTCTGGAAAATTTGTAGGTTGTGCTTGAGTCTTGGAGAAGGCTCGATGGGTGTGTTTTGAAGATATTGCGATTCGAGTTTTTTGTTTTTTGATTCTGGAAATTATAATGAGGTTGCCTACGTATATCTTGTGGTTGCTGGTTTTCATTTTTTGTGATGATGAATACTCTGGAAAACACAAATTCTGCGTTTTATGCAAATATGGGTTTTTGATTTTGAATAAGAACTTGAATTGGAATGGTTGATTTATGGGTTGCATTTTTGGTGCTTGCAATTTCTAGTTTGAGAACCACAAAAGTTTTATGCGATAGATGGATTTTGGTTTATGGGCAACGATATGAAAAACCCTACAACTATGAATACCCAAATTGTCTTAAGGTTTTCCTTTTATTGTTCGTGTTCTAGGTTTGAGTGTTTTGGTTGTTGGACAATTGGAAAAAACGCAAAGGCTAGAAGCTGGAAAAAACATTGTGTTATGTTGTAGTTTGTAATGTTATGCGTTTTTTTAATTTAATGCAGCATAAAGATGCCCGTCAATTGAGGTAGTTTGTGATTGTTTTTCTGCCAATGCTGGCTATTATTTAGTCATCAGAATAAAAAACTTACAATTGTCACAACTGAAGCGTGGAGGGCCACTGAGGTTGTCAACGACGACATAACCTCCAAGGAGCACCTACAGTTTTGTTTGGAGGCGAGAGGAGGAGTTGTTATCGGTGACATCAAGGTTGGAAAAATTGGGCAGGCGATGACGATAGAGAAAGTGGAAGGGCAACAATGCTGAACGAAGAACAAAAAAATGATGGTCCAATTGCGAGGAAGCTTGAAGCACAACCTATGTATAGAGGCAGTTGCAGAAACGTTAGACATTTCTGAAGATTAAATTATAATGAGATTATAACTATGAGATTCATATTGCATTTATATATTATTCCTAAATGTTCCTAATCATTGTTCTATTAAGATTGGACATTAATATAACGTAAAAAGACTAGCACATGTTTTGTTTTTCCTTATGAAGGAAGTAGTCAATCTCATAAGCTAAAGTATAGAGATACTTAAACAAACACGTAGGTGCTTACTGGAGAACAAGTTCAATGAACACACCCAATATGAGAAATCCATTTCGAACATTACTTGTATGTCTATAGAATTCTCAATGTGATTATTGTATAAGTGATTCTTTGACTTGAGATTATTAAAGCTATCTTGTATAGGGATTGCGATGTTTTGATACTACTAATGATCTATTTAATCATAGGTCGTTTAATCGGTAGTCATTAGATGTAGCATGAACTATATGGAGATATTTGAGTGATCAAGATAGGATTCATCACCCTAAAGTAATTAGGGAGAATGTTTCGTTGTTCTCGATTAGTATTAATTTAAGGAATCCTTGGCCAAGGTGAATTGATGCTTTGTAAATAGTTTACCAATGTCATTAATTAAATCGATAGCTAATGGCGGAGAACTAATATGACAAGACTCCAAATAGAATAGACATTAATTTTATGCTCTATGTCTAATCGGAACATTATATGATAAAATGATTGAATTATATGGAAAACTTATGCACGGAAAGGTTAGTCAAAACCACTCTTAGTCGATACTTAAATACAAGAAAGATCAGTCTCACCTGATCCGCCATATCCTTGCAGATAATCATAGCTTACAAGATCCATTTCTTTCTTTTACATGCTAGTAAAGTAAAGGGCCAAGGCAAGGGAAGGGGCAAAGCTATGAACTTGAGTTCGCTTCTGTGATTGCTGGCTAGCAACGCTATAGGGCTTTTTTCTTTACTTTATTGAAACTGAATATTAAGTCATAGGCGTGACTCCATGTTTTTAATTATATAGTAATATTAGTAGTCACACCTGTGAGTTAATAGTCACAGGCGTGACTCCGATGCTTGTGCCTATATATGTATATATATATAAGATTGGAGGTCACGATTATGACTAAATTTGACATTCCTAAATATTTGGGTGGCCATGATGTATTGCTAAACGTCAATCTTGATATATGATTATAAATTGTTTAATTGGACAATTAAAGATAAATTAAAAGAAGTTTTAATTTATCTAATTTTAATTATGAATTAAAATTAGATTTTAGAATCATTGCTAACATATTTGGGAAACTAATGAGTCTCACATATAGAATGAGTTTAAGAGAGCAAAGTTAATTTAAATAAGTTGGACTTAATTGTAAAGTTTGAGAAACTTTATGATTAAATATGAGATATTTAATAAATAATGATTAATATTAGATATTGAATCTTATATGGGCATAATTGGTATTTAATTAGAATTATTTTTAATTCTAATTAAAGTTTAATTGAAATTACAATTTAATTTCAATTAAATTACTAAAACGTCTAAAGCTTATTATAAATAGGCTTAAGATTTATGGAGCTAACACTTCTTGCTTAACCCTCTTTGTAAGAGTTATAGAGTTCTCTTAACTTATTATGTGGATACCGTTAGGGGTTGGACACTTGTTTGACTACGATGATTGAGACGGATCAGTTTCGGAAACAGTTTGAGGGATACGACAAAATAAAGATCAAACTTCATAATAAGGTACGAATTAAGTTTTTGTTTTATTATGATCTGTGTTGATCATTTTATAGAATTAAATAGATCTTGATTTTCGAGAAATCAAAAGTCACGAAAAAATTTTGTGATTATTCCATTATGGTCAGGATTGGATCTCACCCCGATTTCTCAACATAAGCTTAGCTTTTTTTTTCTTCTTAAAGTCTCGCTTTTTTCTCAAAGTGGGAAGAACCACAAAAATATTTGTTTAAGCAAATGTAACCAAACGAGGGAGTGAGAGTGAGATTGAGAAAAAAAATTAGGGATCTAGGTTTGAGAGAATGACGACCTGTGTTATTGTCTCAAAAAATAAAATGATGTCATTTTAGTTCTAAAATGAAACGACGTTGTTTCAATAATCAAACTTGAGACCTACAAATTTTGCTGACGTGTCTAATTAATAAAAGTCATTGAAACATGGTAGTGTCACATTAACAAAGATAACGGTAAAATTAGCATCGGGCTATATAATTGAAACAATGAATATTTTATTGTTACTTTTTAAAGTTCAGGATATAATTAAAATTTTGATGAAAGTTTAGGTTTTTTCTAGTAATTAACTCTTATTTTCATAATAACCTATAATTTCATAAAATTAACAATTGTCTTTGTTACATGCTATGTTAAAAGATTCTTAGTTTATTAAAGTACTTAATAGGCTTGGCTCAAAGGGATTTAAGTCTAATCTATCTTTGTTTGATATTGAAAAAGGTAACACAAACTTTTAAATATTGCTTCAATGTTATAATTTTGAGTTATAATTTTGAGAAAGGAAAACTCTTACGCATCAGTTCTTAATTAGGCAATTTATAATTTTCTTATAATGACCAAGTCACCATAAATTATGGTTATTACCAATAGTTAAAATTTTCTTTAATAATTAATCCTAAGATCTTCTCATATCTTAGAATAGTTATATTTCCAATCCTTTGATTTTACTTTTAATTATTATATTGTTATTTCAGTTAGTGAATTTTTTAAATTAATCTATGTTAAAAATTTTATTGATATTCCATACGACTTTTAATTTGCACTCGCACGTCATTTTTAATATATGTCCAATTTGAATTTTATCGCATACAAAAAATTAACAAAAAAACTTTTATTAATTATTCAATTCTAAAATGTTTTGAAATATTTGACTGAAGAAATAAAGTTCTCGCAATTATTACATTATAAGATTTTGTATTTAACATGATATTTTTCAAAATTTTATTTCCATAAGTCAAATATATCCAAACCGTTTTAGAATTGAATAACTTACAAAGTTTCATTTATTAAAATTTGTGTAAAAAATTTGTAACACTTGGGATAAGATACTGCGGGGGTTAAAACATTCCGAGTAGGCGGAAAATAACCCTTGAGACTCTCTGTCCCCAATTATCCAATTAGTCACCCCTTTCATCTCAGCCATCCCGAAAATAGAGACTCTCTATCCCCAATTATCCAATTAGTCAGCCCTTTAAGCCATCCCGAAAATAGAGACTCTCTGTCCCCAATTATCCAATTAGTCAGCCCTTTATACCCCTTTCATCCAAGCCATCCCGAAAATAGAGACCCAACAATAAACAAGCAGGAGTTGAAAAAATCCTCAGAAAAATATTACGACCATCCATGTGGCAGAGCAAGAGTTATAAATGGTTTTGTGGACACCGATAAAGATGAGCCCTTTGTCTGCCACGCAGTTCCAAAATGGCTTCGCTCAAGTTACCGTCATCTGGTCACAAGCTTTCCTATCCTCTTCCTTCGACAATTCGTCGTTCCAAATTAACTCCTCATTACCAACCATGGCAAGGACTGGCTCAAGGAGTACCCACAAGGCCAAAGAGACATGTCATCCAAGCTTCCCTCCAACACCAACTTTTATCTTCTTCTGCTCTTCTTGAGGACCATGACCAGGTGTTTTCCTTGGCAGAGAGTGTAGGTTACTCTTTGGCTAGCTACTACACTTCTCTGGGTCTCTTTGTCATCTCTGTTCCGGGTCTTTGGTCTCTTATCAAGCGCTCTGTTAAATCGAAGGTACAGTAATAATTATTCATCTTATTTATTACTTGACAGTTATTACCAAGCTAATTTCTACTGGGTCACTTCCTTTTGATTTTCAGATTGTCCAAAAGACGTTTGTTAGTGAAGATGAAAAGTACAAAGTACCTAAGCAAGTTGCAGGCGAAATCTTATCCTTTTTCACTCGTAACAATTTTGTGGTTGCTGATAGAGGAGAGACCATTACGTAAGCCATTTATCACTCTGAAGTTCCCAGTTTTATGGGTTCTTGGTACTATCCTAAGTAGTTTAACAATGTATATTTCCTCCTGTCAATGGGTTTGTAGATTTGAAGGCATGATGGCTCCAAACAGAGGGCAAGCAGCATTGCTTACTTTCTGCACCTGCATCAGTTTGGGGAGTGTTGCTCTTGTGCTTACTATAACTTACCCAGACTTTGGAAACAATTGGTTCTGGATCACTATTCTTAGTCCACTGGCGTAAGTGATGACTATTATGTGTCATTTAAGTTCTGTCTAATCTTCATCTTAAAGGTGATCACTTGTAACTAATTCTTCTGAGATTGTGTGGTTGTAGAGGCGCATATTACTGGAAGAGGGCATCCAGAAAGGAACAGATCAAGGTAAAAATGACGGTTGGCGATGATGGGAACTTATCAGAGATTATAGTTCAAGGGGATGATCAGCAAGTAGACCTAATGAGAAAGGAACTTAACTTCAGAGAGAAAGGAATGCTGTACGTTAAGGGCATATTTGAGAGATGACAGAGCTCGAGCCAACATATTTTACAAATGACTAAAGCTGTTCATCAACAGAAGCATTTAAAGCAATTTCCAATTCAGTAGCGTGTGAAGAAATTTGGCAGGATTTAAATTGGAAGTCGAGTTTGTGTACTTTCATCTGAGTTGAGATATGATTGTCTGACAAAAGAAAGTAGCCTCCTTTGAATTGTTGCACATCAACGGCTAAATGCATGAGCCACAAAGCCGATACCACGATTAAATTAAAAATATCAACATTCAACTTCGAGAAGTAGATGCATCCATCCATAGAAAGCAACTTATTGAGAATTAATAAGTAGTTACAGAATCCAGATTACAGGACCCTACCCAAACATAGCCCAAAGAACTGTGGGGCAAAAGCAAGGCGCGAAACAAATCTTCGACATCATCAAATGTAACAGAAACAAAATTACACCGAGCATATTAAAAAGTCTCAACCGATTATTAGCTTATTCTCATCCAAAAAGGTATAAGTGGGCACCTCTAAATTGTATGGAGCTGGCCCCTTACGAATCCTACCAGAGATATCATAATGTGAGCCATGGCATGGGCAAAACCATCCACCAAAATCACCAGCATTTGGCAAAGGAATGCAACCCAAGTGTGTACAGACCCCAATAACGATAAGCCATTCTGGATTTTTAACCCTGTCAGCATCTAGCTGTGGATCTCGAAGAGATCCTAAATCAACAGTGTTAGCCAGTTGGATATCCTCTTCTGTTCGGCGCCTGATGAAAACTGGCTTTCCTCGCCACTTAACAGTCACGGTGGTGCCTGGCTCAATGCTGGAGAGATCAACCTCAAGAGAGGCCAGTGCAAGGACATCCTTACTTGCAGACATGCTTAGTACAAACTTAAGGATAAGCAAACGGATCAATGAAGCATAAACAAACCTGC
The DNA here is from genome assembly GCA_026546855.1 of Erythroxylum incrassatum. NCBI lineage: Eukaryota > Viridiplantae > Streptophyta > Magnoliopsida > Malpighiales > Erythroxylaceae > Erythroxylum > Erythroxylum incrassatum. Next base: position 16,658,993 of record JANVCL010000007.1, on the reverse strand, counting down.
CACCAGTGAGGACAAAATAGGCAAATGCCCTCTTGCTGGGGTCACCAGGGGGATAACGCTCATGATTGCACTCATCATACGTTATTTTATTACTGGGGTTCTTAACAGCTACCTCAGTTGCTAGAACATCTGGAACTATGATATCTTCATTTCTTGGGGTAAGTGACTCAGAAGAAAATCCTGAAATTAAGAATAGTAATCTCCTTACTATAATCTCTAGGAATGCAAGAAGCTGGTGCAGCCATATCAGGAGAAAATTTGCCATTGGCATAAAGGAACAGATTCATATCATATCCATACATAGCTTCAGTAGATAGATAGAGTCAACACTGTTCATTGTGCAATTCAAAACCCATCCATATTTGTCCATTCTTGAGAGGTCAGTCAAAGACTTTGAATCCTTGGAAATTAATTTTAATCTTCTATATAATATAACTACCAACATTGATCTAACAAAATGCTTTTCATCTTCATTTCTCCTCCACAACTTAATTGTCCATACTCTGTTTTCTACATTCTTCAACGGAGAATTTGAATAAGACAAAAGTTTTCTAGGCAATTTAAGGTTATTATTCTCTGTTAACACCTCAACAAGTTACAGCAGTAAAATGTTTCTCTGGCTTTCAGATAGCATAAAAACTAGAAAATAAGAAAATGACCCATTTTAATACTTCTATACAGATCATTCTGGAAATTAGTAAAGTAGATGTATTATCAGAGATAATTACTTTTGGTAAAGGGCAGGATATATGGGTATTATGGTGCAAATGATATTTTTCCTACTACTTTTTTCCTTCTGACTTGAACAAAAGGGTATCCTAAATTTACATTGTGTCAAAGTAAAGCGGCACTAAAAAATTATTAAACAGCTTAGATTTGATTTGAAAAATCAAAACCCAAAAGATTTTAAAAAGAGAAACACAAAATAAGAATAAGCAATAACAGACTATAAGAGACATGGACCTCAGTCAAGTTAGTAAAGAAGGGGAAAGCAAGGTTCTAGTTATGTCTATGCATAATAATGACACAATTTGGGAACAAAACAATTTAGAAATGTATATATCAAGGAAATGAGTTCAAAGAAAGAAGGGAGGTTAGAGTTATTGATTTTGATCAAAACATATCTAATAAAACCACAGATTAAACATTGCAGCTAGTAGCTTAGTGGTAGAGACATTAAAAGTTTTCTCATCCACTAAGGTTTAAATATTTCTAGACCTTTTATGCTTTCTTAAGTACCCAAAGAAAACTTAAGTTTCATCTCAAGGAAAAGAGATTAGAAATTAAGAAAAGATTGATAACCTAATGCGATAAAACTAGTTTCACTATTTTATCACATAAAATGATAAGATAAGAAGATAAAAAAACAATAGAGGCCAAAAAAATAAAGAAAAAAGGATAGAGATTAATCACTTTACAATCACATTTACTAAGATTGCAGAGGAATCCAGAAAACAACCAACTTACTACCCTCTCAAAGCTTCAAGAAAACAAATACTTTAATTGTTGTTTACCTTCACTCTTCTAGAAATTGAAAGGATCAATCATGGATTGAAAACAACATCGAATGACTAATTTAACTATTAAGTTTTTATTTGGCCTTTCAATATAAATCCTGTACACCTAACTAAGTGTGTGTGTATATATATATATAAGGATCATTGTATTCAGTTAAATCCTTTTAGTAATTGATTGGGCTGAATTTAATGGCAACTCAATTGAGAGCAACAACTCCAAAGGAAATGTTACTCATTGGTTCTGCACCCGATTTTAACAGAGAATTTCCCAGCATTCCTCAAAAGGAACACAAGAAACACCCTTTCTAATCTCCATGATTACATGAATTACATTTCATTAACCTCTTCATCCATCTTTGAACTGATCATATTACCTAGATTTGAGTTTGACAAACACAAGTACCAAACAAAAAGAGACAACTGATAAGCCACCTTTCATTCAATTCTCCCAGCTATTTTCCATGAATATGCTGAATTATAAATCAACTACAAAGTTAATATTAGCAGATCAGCAATAATCCTAATTTTGATTACGAGCTGCTTACCTTAAAGGGTAGTGCCAGATCTCGGATATAGCTTTTCTTTTGGGTATAGACTCGTCTATATAACTTGACTACTAGAAACCCCTTAAACATTTCTTCAGAGGCATTACAATCTTACAAATAAAATCCCATCACTTTCAATAGATAGAAAGAGGGTATCTTTTCCTTTGGATCAAGATGTGATGTTCGATGCACTATGCAGATAACTGAAGATTATGTAAGTAGGCTTGTATTACCCATGAAATACATAAGTTAAGAGATGAAAATAAAGCGTTATTGTTTTGGTTTTCACATCAGTTTATGTCTTGGGAGACATAAAAGTTTTGCCAAAATCTTATTAGGAATAATGAAGCTCTACCAAGAAAAAATTATTAATTACCTAGGACAGTCGAGGTGTCTACCTTGTAGGTCAGTCTACAACCTCTTATGAGCCTTATCTAGCGGCCTGGTCTTAGATTTCCTAATAGTCAATATGAGAGTCGTAGACATTCAATTCCAAAGTTTTGCCTGTGGCGCCAGCAACCCTATATATCCTTTCCCTTTACATGTCTCCCTCAAAGGTACACCAAGTTTACTCTTCTGCTACACCACACTCTAACGCGACAATTAAAGCAATCTAACAACCACCAAATCCCTGTTTTGCTCTCTTTAGCTCTTGATGCACCATAACAAAACTCAACTTTATTAAATTAAAAAAAAAGAATGGAATAGATAATAAAGCCATTCAAACGCCGAAACTGTCATGCGTAAACATATATTTACTCTTGTCATCCGATTCTAAGAATCAACCAAAGAGAAAAATTGGAAGTGCTCAACATAAATCATATGCAAAATCAGGAACTCCACAATCATCAGTTAGACATATATGTCTTCTTGTCATCCAATTCCAAGAATCAAATAAGCAGAAGGAAAAAAGAAGAAGAAGAAAGGAAGTGCTACGCAACATAAATCATATGCAAAATCACGAACTCCACAATCATCTAGTAATGAAATATAAAATATTTTAGTGATCGCACAGCCAAAAATCAAAACCATCCCAAAGTGCCAACTATCAAATTGCTATGTTCTGAATCAAAACACACAGTCAAGAGCTCCTTAGAGGAGAAACCATTATAACAAAGCTCCCAAACAACAAAATCAACCAAATATTAGAGAACCCCAATCGGAACGAAGACCAAAAACAAAATCACAAAAAATGATTCCAAGAGAATAAAAACCCTAGATTTTTTTCACTGCACACCTTATTTAATCATCCAAAACTGAGGTCGATCAAGGTAGCAACCTTACAAAAAATATTAATCGAAAATAAAATCAACTTCAAGAAAGCCTCAGAATGTAAGACCCTAACCTCTGTGAGGAACGTGGAATTGAGGCCAGAAAGCAAGAGAAATGTTGAGAGGCCCCGATTTAGAATCCGCAGAGGAGGAAAAACCAGAACCGTCAAAGAGATTACGAGAGAGAGTTGTCGAGGTGGCGGCGGCTTGGGACAGCCTCCATGATTGTTGGATTGAAGATAGCTTCCTCGCTGCAGCTCTCAACATCTTTCCTTCTTCTTCTCTCTATTCTTTTGATCCTATTTCTCACTCTAAATATAAGAAAATATTACTTAATAATAATAATAGTAACAGTAATAATAATAACAATAATTTAACGTTGTTAAAAATAATTAATATTTTGGGCCCTTGGTCCAGTGGGAGAAATATGTCAATTGTTTTCGAGTTCTCGCAAGAGGAAGCAATGGAAGCATCGAAAGAAGCAGAAGATGGACAGAGAAACACAGAGTTCGACGCGTCGGAGATCGATTACATCAGCTACGACGGCGAACATCACCTGCCGCTGATCATGAGCCTCGTCGACCAAGAGCTAAGCGAGCCCTACTCTATCTTCACTTATCGGTACTTTGTCTACTTGTGGCCCCAACTCTGTTTCCTGGTATTAGTTGGTGCCCTAACTCTTTACGTCGTGTTTTCTCTCTTTTTCTCCTTTTCTTAATATGGGTTCCAATGGATGCTTGTTAACTTGTTTCGAAGGCTTTTCATGGAGATAAATGTGTTGGAACTGTTGTCTGCAAGATGGGGGAGCATCGGAATACTACGTTTAGAGGCTACATCGCAATGTTGGTTGTTATTAAACCTTATCGAGGAAAAGGCATTGGTAATTTATCATTTTTATTTCTTTTTCTGATATGGGTTTGGCTATTTTTTTGTGATTGCATACCTTGATAGTGTATAATTCAGTCAATTGGATCTTTGCTTGCTCGATTTGTGCTGTTTCTTATTTGTATATTAGTTAGTTTCTGTTGATCATTTGTTCAATTTCAGTTTTGGTTTTCTTCTGGCGATATTGCAGCTACTGAACTTGTTACGAGGTCTATTAACGCGATGATGGAGTCAGGATGTGAAGAGGTATCTCTCTTTATACTTTTCCCTTTGTAGCTCTTAACATCTCTTAATTCTTAGGTGATGTGTCGTCCCGCAACCCTATAAGGGTAACTAATAATATCCTGGAAAGTTTGGATGATTTTCAATTACAATATCTTGGTTCGGGGAGCCCTTAATGTCAATTACATGACTTCTGTTCTGAATGCGTTAGAAGTTTTCTGTTGGGTGCAAATTGAAATTCAAGTTTATACCAAGGTAGGCATCTCTTTTTGCATGTTGATGCTCAACAAATATTTATCTCTATGTTAAGAGTTAACTATTAATGGATTGAATGAAGTCAAATATCATTACAATTTACAATAGTTGCTTGGTTAAGAATCCTACTCTATAGACTTTGGTTGGCTGCTTGTATGTGGGTGCATGTAGACATGGTCAAGACAATTTTTCTCATGTCACATTCTGACTCCATATCTTTTGTCTCTCCTAGAGCACATATGTGTGTATGCGTGTGTGTGTGTGTGTGTGTGTGTGTGTATCATGTATGTGACATCTAAATACGAGAAAATTCAGAACTTGGAAAGCTAGGAAGTCTAACAGTTGCGAAAATGATGTATCATGTATGTGACATTCAAATACGAGAAAATTCAGAACTTGGAAAGCTAGGAAGTCTAACAGTTGCAAAAATGATTTCCTGTTTCCTAACTCCCAAACACATATTCCCATATGGTATTATTTTGTTGGTGAATGGTTCTTTGTGGTTCAAATAAGGTTTCGGACTTTAAGATAATGTAATTTGAATTCCAAGGTCCGTGGATGTAGAATTTTAATTATGTATGGTTTTGGATGGAATACTCTCTTGTTGGGGACTTCCAAAGTATTTCCCCTAATCTGCTGTGCTGTAATCATTGTACAAAGATTCATTTAAGTAATTTGTCTTTTGAAAGAAGAAAGTTGAAATGAATACATGTGACCTCTTTTTACATTTTTCTTAAGGTTACATTGGAAGCAGAAGTGACAAATAAAGGAGCACTTGCACTATATGGCCGTCTTGGGTTTATCAGGGCAAAACGACTCTTTCGCTACTATTTAAATGGGGTTGATGCTTTTCGTCTAAAGCTTATGTTTCCTCAGCCAGATGTACACTCTTTTTTGCCCATGATGACTAACATGGATGACAACCAGCATCATAGAGACCAAGTTTCAGGACATATTGAGCATATTGCTGCAGAAGAGAATTTGAAACTAAACAGTGTTTTATGAACAATTATCGAAGGTTTTGCAGTACTTGCGGCTATGCGTTGTACACTTGGTGTAGCGGTAGTTGTTATAGACTTTTTGTATTTCATATAAATGATTTATCAGTGGTGTAGATGCTCTTGATATAGCTTCTTCTGGAAAAAGTAAATCTTGTGGACACATAATGTAAGAGATGGATTTCATGACTTTCTACATGTATAACAGGAATCCCAAATATTAGGGAATTAGATAGCGTTCTTTTCCACGGATGTTACCATCTCTCCACACTTCATACGTTATAGACCCTCGAATATTGTCTCCATTAATGGCCTTATTATTTAGGATTTGAGTTCTTGGTTTAGGGAATTTAGAATATCGAAGTTTGCAATGAGTCGATTTCTTGTAATAGTCTGTTTATTTTTGTTGTTAATTATAGTTTTCATTTGTGATTATCGTTTTTATAATTTAAGTTTAATTGTTTTTTAGTTGGTTTTCGTCTCTTTTTAATTGTTCTATTTCTCCTTATGTGTAAGTGAAGAATCATTCTCCTTTTATTTTTGGCGAATCTGTTCATGTTTTCGCTTATTCTCCTATTCTGTACTGGTGCTTTTCCCTTATTCTTAAATTGCACTTCATGAATTTTGGGTACTTTGAAGTCTTAGTCGATAGGGTTTTCAGTCTTGCAATTTTATCCACTTTGTGGGTTCTGATTGAAGTCCTCCTCTAAACTCATCTTAGCCCCTCTTTGGTTAACTTTTGGAAGGTTCAAAAGTACTTTTGTCTGCCGCAAAAGTTATTTTAAAGAAAAAGTAGGTGTTTGGCTTTAAATTACAAAAGCGTTTTTGAAGTAGAAATAGCTTTTTTAAAGGTTCAAATATAGCTTTTTTAAAAGCTATAATTTGGAGCTTTTCAGAAAAGCACAAATTATAGCTTTTTTGGGAAGCTGTTTTTTATTTAACTTTCCGTCACTTACATACAAAACATCAAATAGCGTCTGTTCTCCTGGGTCTTACGCAAACAAAACTTCAAATAGCCGACTCTTCTGTTTTGTTTCTTCTGCCTATCCCTCTCATCTTTTGTTTTGTTTCTTCTGCCTATCCTTCTCATCTTCTCAGGTTGGTTCTCATCTTCTGTTTTGTTCCTAAAAATTAATGTTTCTGCGTTGAAGGCAGACGTTCGACGTCGACGTCTGCCTTCAAAGCAGAAGGTCTGCGTCGATTTCTTTATTTCTTTGAAACAATTATAAGATTAGAAATAAAATTTGTTAATAACGCAGACGAACGTTTGCATTAAAAAATGCAGATGCGTCTGCGTTCGCCTGCCATTAACGCAGACGAAGGTCTGCGTCAACAACGCAAACGAGGTCTGCGTCGTCTGCGTTATTAACAAATTTTATTTATAATCTTATAATTGTTTCAAAGAAATAAAGAAAGCATGACAAGATCTTTTCATGGACCCATAATGGAAAAAAAGAGGGAACACGGACGATGCATTATCCTCAGCATGCCCTT
>JANVCL010000007.1:16617255-16628008 GCA_026546855.1 Erythroxylum incrassatum | reverse complement strand
TGACTGTGCTATTACTGTAATGTGCTTGTATGATGCATGAATTGGGCGAACCATCGATGATGGTTCCTCACTGAGTTTGCAAAACTCACCTAAAATTTGCATCTATTTTTCAGGCTATGAAGAGTACCCCGTTCGACACGGGAGTATGTTTACTGTACGCAAATGAAAGATAGAGGTCGGGATCAGTTCGCATCTGCTTTAGTGTCTCATACCTGTATTCTGAAATCTCTGTAAAAGGATGCTTTGTTTGGTTATGGCTTTTTGTTCATTAAATGACTTTGGTATTGTAAATTATTGTTGAATGATTGTAATAACTGAAAATGTTTACTTCTGAACGTGAAATCAGATTGTTACTGTCTATTCCGCGCACATGAGTGTAATAAACCGGGAAAAAAATATTGCTACTGAGTTTCGACTTACTGATGTAGCACACCACCCTCGCGGGGCACGGACTCGGATATCATCAACGATATCGGGTTCGGGTCACGCGGGAGTGGGGCGTTACAGATTAGGATTTCTTCATATATGTTCATTTAATGTATTGCCATGTATAAATACAAATATGATTTGACATTGTTTATTAAGTATAATAAGAATACTTGATTTTGAAATTTGTTTACTTTGTATGACAAATTTTTTCATATGAATCAATGGTGGGAAGCTAGTGATTGCGCTGGAAAGTATACTCTCTATAAGAGCAAAGAAAGGAAAGAGAGGGCAAAAATAAGAACGAAAACAAATTTGAAAACCAGAAACAAGTGAAGCAAACTCGACCAAGGGACAAGTGAAAAAATTTGCCGCCTTTCCGATACAATTGGGTAAGAGAAAGATTTCTCCAAGAGAAGAAAAAGTGGAAGTGACTTTCTCACACTCGCCAGAGAAAGAATAGAAAATGGATTCAAACTCAGCGAATCATCTACTTCAACCGATATGCCCTTCTTTTGAGTGAGTTGGTCGCTGAATAGAAAGATAAAAAATGGGTTGGATAATGAGAGAGTGCCCATTTCTTCTCTTTCTTGATACATTCTGCTTTACAGGCAATCTCATGAGGGTTTGCATAACGAATGGGCCTCCTTTGGATTTTTTATTCATTCAACTATTTTCTTTTATTAATGGTAAGACAATCCCTTTTTGATTGAATGCTTCAGAAGAAAAGTCAAAGTGAGTGAGGTATCTCGAGGGGGAACTAGCCTATAAAGGGCTTCTCTTTTTTGGCAGGCAAAATCATTCCCAGCGCGAAGAGATTCCCTTTTTTCTGCATTCAAGAGTAGTCTTTTGGGTTTCGAGCGGATCGCCGTCAGGCTCAAACAGATAAAAGATTGTCCTTCTCACACTAGCAATCAACTATAGTATTTGTAATAACTGGAGAACAGGTAGTTTTAAGGTTATTATCAAGGGGATGATTAAAAGCTAAAGTAACATAAACCACAAATTCCAACTTGGATAATAGGTCAAAAGGAAATTATTTTGGAGTTATCATATAATCACCATATCGATCTTAAGTTTCCAAATGAGAGTTCTAAAAGACAAAGTTAATAGTGGATAAATGAACTAAGTTATAAATTATGTATGGATCAACATCTATATGACATTGTATTTATAAAAGACATACACTTCAAATTAATAGAAGTTAATACCATAGTACATTACTCTTATCATGTATGCAAAAAATTACCATAAAAGGGACTAATGTAAGTCAAAAGATCTTAATTGATATCGTGTGAGACCATATAAGTTAAGTGAACCTCCTAATACACCCTTAGGGCTCTTATCTAATTCTTGATATCAAATTTAAGATTTGTTACTTTAGAATGTTAGAAAAAAAATTATGTTTGATATAATCTTACCAAACAATTCTATAAAAGCAAATTCAATTCAATTCAAAAGAATTGAAAATAGAAGAAAGTCATTTTTTAATTGTTAACTCATATAAGAAAATTTGGTATTTAAAGGTGGCTACCGACTTTGAGTAAGAAAATTATATACATTTATAACACTATGAAATAAATGAGACGAAAAGAGATTAAATGAGAGATATGACTTAGGGTATAACATTCGAAATCTACTCAAGGATCACTCCATTGATCAAGACGTCATATATTCCTAACAAGTATATGATTATGAACTCTCATTGTATAGTGGTCACACAAGTTATTGGACAAATATAAGAATATGCAAAAATCTTATTGATTAAACTTATCACATGTGAGTAAGAGATGATAATAAAAGGACATACCTTATGAGTTTTAACAGGTGTAACATGTCCTAATCATTATTATCTACAAATAATTGATCAATTGATAAGATGGATGATGATCTTCTAAAATACATACGAATATACAAAAGTAATTTCTATGTAAAAGAAAGGGGTAAAGTTCTTTAACGGACGAAATAAAAAACTTTTCTAATTAAATAATAAATTTCAATTCTGTATATCTGACACTATGAATCATTTTATCTATTCTAGATTTTCTTACACACATAATCAACAATCTTCAATGTGGTAAGTCTAGATGACCTATTCAGGCTTTACATGTTAAAATTACTTGTGACATGCTCATTTTTACTGGATAAAACCTAGCTCCTTCGAACTTGCATGAAATTCTGTCTTTTTATTACAATACCATGAGAAGATATCCAACTTAAATCTTACAATCCTTGTACATCATTCACACTCGGTTCCAAGTTTGTACTTTCAACTCTTGTTACCTACCATAACTTGTAATACAAATAAACCACGAAAATATGGAAACTACATACTGCAAAGCAATGAAGATTTTGTTTATAAGCTGCTTACAAATACTTGGGATAAAACTTTTCGAAGTACATGACATTACAATCTACAGATTTTGACGTTACATTTTGATTGAATTGATTACACATGCAATTGCTTTTCTTCATCACAGAATTACATGAGGAGTATCTACTATGCCGTAGAAATCGTAAAGCTATTCTACCTTCCCCCACGATAAAACTATTCACGTTGACCTTTTCTGCAGCACAGCGGAAAAGGGACTCACAAACATTATGTTAAGAGACATCAGCATCATTTCTAAATTGATACAACTCAAGCTTCTACAATAAATACATAATTCTCAAATTAGAAATCCAGTATAAGTCAAAGAAAAGAGAGGCTATCAGAATATATGAGAAACATAGCAGGGCTTTTCAAGTGGCCTCATCTGTCTCCAACTTAACTTTTGATCTATACCGGCGACCTGGTGTCCATGAACTGCTTCTTCCACTAGCTGTTGGTTCTGGTTCATCTTCCTCCATGTTACAACCTTCTTCCTCATTCGTACAACCAGCTGCAATGCCTGCCAGTAAACCTCTCTTAAGCATAGACTCTTTAACTGTATTAACTTCCTCATTTAGTTTTGCCTCGAGTAACGTATCTTTCTTTATATCATTACTTGTTTTCTTTTTTGGTATGAAAATATGTGGCTTTGAAAGATCAGCAGAAGATTCATCCTCCGGTAATGTTTCCTTATTTTTTGATTTCTTCAGCATGTTAAGAAAGTCCATACATGCTTGTTGATTAGATTTGTCATCCACATCATCTGTTTCATCGAAAGTATACCGTGTGTATTTTGAAGGGTTCCGCATGTAGTCTGGGACTCCAGAAGGATAATCTGGAGGCAAAGGAGAAACTGAAGCATCTATGGTCGAATCAGTTTCCATCTGCACATCTTCAACTCCACCTAGCTCTGAATCTTCACCATTATTACATGCAGGGTCAAACCGGACACGCTTTTGAGACTTCAAATTCTGCTGATTATTTTGCGACTTTGAATCAGAATCATCATCTTTCCTCTTCAGGATAGATTTCAGATTAACATCCGTGGACATTTTATTTTGTTCATCATCAGGATTGTCTACAAAATCTTTCTCAGTAACTTGCAAACAGCACATCTTTTTAGCCGCTTCTGCATCTTCTTTAAGCCTAATTTTTGCAGCCAAATGATTTGCCCGTGGATCTCTGGTCGCATCCTTAAATGAGCTGGGAAGTTCATTGACAGAATCTATATCTATCCCATAGTCATCTATGTCTCTCATATACAACCGTTCTCCAGTATTATCCTTGCCAATAGCTACTTTATCATATTTATCTTCCTCTTCCTGTTAATAATCACCACTTTATCAATTACACAACCAGAACATGGCTCAGAATTTCAAGAAACGCAAATTAGGATGAAGTGCATATAATTTTAAAAATCAAGGTAAGAAAGCAAGAATTGTTCCTACTAACGATACAACCTCAAACATGTTTTTTCATAATTACCAAAAAAGGAAAAGTCAATTAGTCCCAAGTGTGACATACATTCTACAGTAAATTCCTTGAAACCGTAGAATGTAGAATAAACGTAAAGCATACTCTTAACTTAATCCCTGAAAATACGATAGTCCACCAATCAAGTTCTCTTCATTAGTTCTGAACCCATAATTCTTCAAAGAATATTTGGCTTTTTATCATGTGAAATTTTATACAATTCCATAAAACTCAAATTGAAACCCCATAACGAAAAATCAACCTAACGTAATTCAAAGAGAAAAATAAACATAGGAAGAAGAGGGGGGTGGTTACCTCGTATTCAAGAGTACTGTCTAAGCCAATGGATTTTTTAATCTCCCACTCTTCGTCGTTACAGTCATCAGGCTTCGCATGTGACTGTTCATCGTCGTCGAGTTCGTCCATGTCATTCTCTATCTCCGATCGAAAATTAGTGTCGGAATCAGCTTGCAAAGAATCGGATTCCGGTTCGGGCACGTCTTTATCTCGGATCCACTCGTCTCGGTCGAGTTCGACGTCCGTCAGACTCCATAGGGATCTTAGAGTAGTAGCTGAAGCGCTGGTGGTGGTGGTGGAAAGTGACCCAAATGTTCTGTCGACCCGAACTCTGAAACTGTCTTCCATGAGCAGTGGTTGCTTTAGTTAGGGTTTTCTTGGAGACTTGGAATGTTGAAGATGATGTGCATCCTTTAAATGGACTAGGATTATATTTGGTGGGTCTGGCCATTTGGGTAGAAACCACAAAGTGCGATCCAAGAAAAAAAGAGTCCCTGGGCTTAAAATTGTTCACCCAGTAACTTTGTGATCCTCGTGTAATTAATGGCTCCTTTCATGCAACTTTTAAGAGAAACATATTGAATCCAGTAACGTGTAATAAAGCTGCCAAGTAAATTTTAAGAGAAACTATGTTGAATTGAGTGAAGAAATTTGAAGGAAATTCTAAGATCAACTATGTTATGGTGTTTGAGAGCTATGAACTAGATGTATTCCTTCATTTGAACTATTGAGACACATGGTTTGATAGTGTCTTTTTATCCCCTTCTCTTGCATTGTAGGTATAAGTATTACTTCATCCTCACTGTTGCTTGGGGAGCCTTTGCATCTGCATGGTCTTATTGGACTGTTGAATGCTTTGTAAAGTGAAACCCTTCTCTTCAAAGGACCTCCCGAGCTTCTTATTGTCACTGTTGGTGATGATTTTATCTATTTGAAACGTAAATGATCTTTCATATTGTTTTGAGGTAATTGTAATCCATATATGCTTCTTGCCATTCCTGTTGTACCATATGTGCTACAAATTCTTTCTTGAACTTCATTATTTTTTTCGACACCAAATGGTTATGCAATAAATCTATAGAAGAAATAAAAGATGAAAAATTAGTCAATCACAAACTTTAATTTGGTGGGATCAAGGTTGGGAATTGAGTTTACACCAAAAATAAAGGCTAAAAGTTAAATTATGTTATGATTATTCATTAGTTAGGATGTAGTAGCAAAATAAATATATTATTCTAGTTTTAGGTATGTTATCCTAATTGTTTAGAAGCAACAGAATCTTTATTATAATAGAATTTAAATTTATTAGAAACCCTTTCCTACTATAATAAGAATTCTAAGAACTTCTCTATAAATATACATACTCAGCTCATCAATATAAAGATATCTTGAAATTTTTTTACAAACTTACGTTTTCAACTAGAACGTGTAATGGGAATTGAGTTGACACCAAAAATAAAGGCTGAAATTTAGATTATGTTATGATTATTTATTATATAGGATGTAATAGCAAAATAAATATATTATTCTAGTTTTAGATAAGCTATCCTAATTGTTTAGGACTAATAGATTTTTTATTATAATAGAATTTAAATGTATTAGGAGCCCTTTCCTACTAAAATAAGGGTTCTAAGAAATTCTCTATAATTATGTGTGCTTAGCCCTTTAACAAGAACATATCCTAAAATTTTTTACAAACTTAAGTTTTCAAATAGAAGGTATGATACTTTCTTCTAATAATGATTAGAACGTATGAGTGATTCTTAGTTTCCTACCCTCCCTTGCTTGTGTTCTTCACTAAATTTCATCAACCAAAACACTAAATTCTAGCAAACCTAACCTAGAATTCCAACCATAATAAACGTTAAAATCTTAGTCTAAAACTTCCAACAAACGAACCCTAAAAAAAATCCAGCTATCGCAAATCTAAAATTTTAGCATTACAAGCTGAAATCAAACCTAAAACTTGATATTCCAATAGCTTATTACTAATTTTGTGAGTTTTAGCTACCAATCAGTACTTCTATTTGTCTTACATCAATATTGATATAACAAAAAAATTAACAACTAAAAACAAAATCTGAAGCTCTTTCATATATCAACCACACCTCTTATACCATTTATAGTACAAAAACAGTTGTAACTTTAATCTGACATAACACTATCAGTCTAAGAACTAAAATTGTCAATAACAATGCTCTACAAATTGAGTTGACAATTTCAAAATGAAAAAAATTCATGAGATTGCCTATGAGCCACATGCATAGAATTTGTAATGTCCACAGTAACACCATAAAGGAAAATCCTCATAGTGATCCTTTCTATTGATAATAGACTAGGAGAGAGATGCAACTTCAGGTAGACCACACAAGTTAACTTTTTGTGGACTTAATTGACATAGAGGCCTTTCGAACAAGCATTCAAATATGCAAAAAAGGAAAAAAAAATTGCTGCTATATTGAGTTAATGTACAACTAAAGAATATGGACACATGCCATGGATATCAAATGGTTATGTAAATTGTAATCATCGTAGTCAAATCAATTTTTATCTTATTTGAACAGTTATGCTTAAAGAGTATGCAGCCATATACTAAGCATGGGAACCTAACGACACAGACCTATAATATCATACTAGCAGAGTAATTCTGCGCAACTACGCAATAAAAATGCCATGTGCATTTAATTGAAATTGAAATGGGAAACAAAAAAATTTTAATTACATAAAATTTTAAAGATAGCTTAATCTATAAGCTTTTTAATTTACTTCTCATAAAATTTTCTCATTTGGATGGCTACTCGTTTTAGATTGTTGGCGATCTCTATCATTCGAGCAGTTTCATACATCTCGATATAGCGATGAGCATGTGAACTATTATGTGCTTTTTTATTTCGTGCATGGTGTCTAATAAGTAATTCATCTAGCTCATTTCGACGATCGTATGTCTCTTTTATGACATTGTTCAAATATCTTTTACGCTCGAAATAGGTAGAATTCATATCTGCCATTAAAATAAACAAATCAGTGTATAAATGTCAAAATTATTTCATAATTTTGTTGACCACAGTTTTATATTGTTTAATTTGGTTTAAGATATTCTGAAATATGTCATGTGAGTCAGGAACAATAAAGAAAAAATAAATATGATCATACCTCAACAGTGGAAGAATGCACCAGAGAACGAGGAGGGAACCTTAAAAAAGTGGAGTGTAGATATAGTCAGAATAATAAGATGAGGAAAAAATTTTAAGGGGACAGTGAATAAAATTGGGAAAAATATAGTAAGCAGGAGATAAAGAAACGAATTTTTTGAAGTTATAAATATAAAAAAGGGAAAAATCGTATGTCTCTTTTATGACATTCTTCAAATATCTTTTGCGTTCAAAATAGTTAGAATCCATATCTACTATTAAAATAAACAAATCAGTGTATAAATGTCAAAATTATTTCGTAACTTTATTGACCACTTAAGAATTTTTGTTCTAATACATATACACGGTAAAAACTAGAATGATTCAAAAACAATTGAGAAAAAGTAATTATGATCGTACCTCAGCAATGGAAGAATGCACCAGAGAATAAAGACAGAACCTTAAAAAAAAGAGTGTAAATGTAGTCAGCATGATAACACGAGGAAAAAATGTAACAAGTAGGAGATAAAGAAACGATTTTATTGAAATAATAAATATAAAACATTGGGAAAAAAGTAATGGACAAAAGAATGGCTCGCTAATATGAACGGTTGTTGTTTGTTTGTTGAAATAAAAGACGTAACTTTCACTGTTTTTATCTTTCTGGAATGGAAGATTTGATGTATTTAGGTTAAACAAGAAGAAGGCAAAAGAAGAGGGCAGTTGAGAGAAGTTGATTATCGAGGGAGAAAATGTTTGATTGAAGTTAGAGGAGAAAAGTTTAGAAGTTTCAATATAGAGTGGTTAGTGGACCGTCTAGTAGGGAAGAAATTTCGACGTGACTTATTAACAACTTTTGAATAATCAAGGCTAAAATGGATTATTGCGATGCATTAAATGAGGGGCAGCATTCCAAGATGATACAGTGAAACAGAAGTGATTTTGCTAGAGAAACGTTAAAAAACGGTTTATATGTGCAAAGAGTAAGACACCAGAATGTTTGGTTTTCAAGAATAAATTACGTTGCATTAAATGATGACTGCTACATTAAATAGGTTAAATAGAAGTGGATGTGTAAGGTATATAATCTGTAAAGTAAAGATATGGATTGAGACGGCGAGAAGAAATATCGAATGATCAAAAATCAAACCTCTCTCCAATTCGTTTAATCCGAAAAGGATTACGCAATTTATAAATGAAATTTAATGCGACTTAGAAATGACATCAAGGGAATGGCGGTTCCTTTCAGAGTGGTTTCTTCGGATAAGGATCACTCAATTCATTTTAAATTGAAGTTAACTACTTGAAATAAATAAATAAATAAAGGTGAAGTGCAAAGACAAAAAAAACAAAGCGGAGAAGCAAGAATAAGACGAAGTGGAAAGACAAAAATAAGAGGAAGAACGGAGAAAAAAGTAAGATGAAGTGGAGAAGCAAAAATAAGACGAAGAGTGAAGAGAAAAATAAGACAAAGCTCGGAGACAAAAGCATCACGCTGAACTCGATTGCTACCTGTAAGATTCTTGCATGGGCTGACCAATAAGCCTTCGGGGAAAATTCCACTTGCACCATTGTTAAAGACTACGATTTGAACATCTCAACTCAACCAACATTCTTCATAGTAATTGTAGCTTCGTCGCAAGGAAAGATGAAAGATTTAGTACCACGATGCCATCTCTTTGTAATCCCAACGATCAAATCGTAGTCTTTAACAATGGTGTAAGTGGAATTTTCCCTAAAGGTAACTGATATACAGCAACTAAAAGTTGAGCGGTTGGAGGACTTCATGAGCATCTTTGGTGTATTCGATCTAATAGTTGGTGGGAGCTGATGCAACAATCTTAGAGGTAGTAATCGAGTTTAGCGTGACAGAATTCAATTGAATGAGTTCGCATTGATTTGTAATTAGAATTTTTACCTTAATTTCCCTGTAATTTGTAAAATGTCAAAAAATTTTCGTGTAATGTTTTTATTAATAATTATCATGCTTCTTTAATAATAATAGAAACAAGATTGGTAGTGATATGGAAAATATTCACTGAGTGTGCTTCGGTCTGTTAGCCATAACGTCTTCTCTAGTTATGCAAACAAGATTATTCTTAATTTGGATTAAATTACACACATATGGATACATTTCTTATGAAGACATCGAATTTCAATTCTGTTTCTAAGAATGTCAAAAGTTGTCATGAAGTTGAGAATTGGGTGGAGGATGTTGGAAGCTGATTGTAAAATTCGTGTTCTGATTTCGGGAGAAAATCTGGATTAATCTGGATAGATGTTGGCAAAGATGCCTTCTTGAGAGTCGTAGATCTTTCTTTTATCTTTCCAACGGCATATAGTATGAAAAATTTGAACATCTGAGTAAAAAGTTATGATCTTTATAAGTGGAGATGTTCTAGAAGGAAACTAAGACGATAGAAGTAAGACAAAGTTTTAAGACGATAGAAGTAAGACAAAGTTTTAAGACGACAGAAGTAAGACAAAGTTTTAAGACGATAAAACGTTTTATGATAAAAGTAAGACGATAGAAGTAAGACGAAGTTTTGTTATATTATGTGATCAGCCGTCTGACACGTCACAACCCAAATAAAAAGATCGTAAGAGTTAACGGTGACGATAATAGTGAGTTACAGATGGTAACTTATTCTAGAACACTCTTGATATTCCTTGACAACGACCTTTGTAGAATCCTCAACAAAAGCTTTTCATTACCTTGTTTGGATATCAAATGTTTTTTTGCTGACAATCTCAATCCTAGTAACCGACTTCACCCTTTTAGAAAGAATTTTGTGCATTCAGTCCTTTACCAAATACAGAACCAAATGGAGCCAACAATGATTTATGAAAAACTTGTTGATTTTGAGTCCCTTAAGAAGGACAATATGGATATTGAACTAGAGATAGTTGCAACCGGTTAGAGGAAGTTCTTTCAAGTTCGAGAGACTGTATATATGAATGAAGTTTATGACTTTTGGAAGAATATGGATATGGTAGGAGATACCCTTGTATCAACGGTAGACAGATTGTCAGTTATAGTGACAATGGAGATTAT
>JANVCL010000007.1:16586182-16606330 GCA_026546855.1 Erythroxylum incrassatum | reverse complement strand
CATCAAAAGTTCATGTATTGAATCAAAAATGATTTTTCAAATCATTCATACAATGATGCAACATTTATGATGCAATTGAAATCAAAAAATCTCTTTGTTTAAAGAAAGCAGTAGTGGCTTATAAATTCTATTATAAATAGGTACCCACCTCGATTTCCTTGCTTAAAGGCTTGACTTGTTCACAATGCCTCTCCTCTTTGCAAACAACCTGAGATATCAAAGGTTCTTTCTCTTGTTCCTCTTCATCAATGGTAAAAACCCTAATCCATCGGAATCTAAAATTGAACATCACATACCATGCAATCACCAAAATTAATCTTAGAAAACTTAAACCCATAGGTTTCTTAAGTTATCTAAACCAAAATCCTTTTAAAAATCCAACAACTCAAAAACACTCTTACCTTAATCCTTCACCAATCAATGAATTTCTTGGCTTGGATAGAAGCTCTCATCATCCTCCATGTTTTTCCTTCATGAAGAAACATCAAAACCCTTCTTGGAAACTTAGAAAATCAAAACCCTAACTCACTTCTTTCTTTTCTCTCCATTTCCACCGAACACTCACTCTTCTCTCTTCTTTCTTTTCTTTTGTTTCTTTTTCTCCATAACTATCGTGCATCACTTCTCTTTATACTAAAGCTCACTCTTCTTATTTACCAACTTGCCATTAATGAGTGCATAATGTCCAATTTGCCCTTACATATAAGCCTTATAACTTAAAAGCTTAAGTGAACTTCCAACAATGCCCTTCCTTTTTGCCTTAAGAACTGACATCTTAGCTCTTGATTTTGATTAGGTAAATGAAGCAATTCGATAACACTTCCTTCTAGAGAAATGTTCCTCATTGTCTTACCTTTCTAACGACACCAAAATCGCTCAATTCGGTTCAGAAATGAAGAAGTTATGGCCAAAACACTTTCAGACCATTACAAAACCGAGACTGAACACTACACCTAACTTCACTCCAGAAATTGAACATCCTAAGGACTGAACTGAAATTTGATTCCTTCAGAACATTTGTAGCTCCATGTCTCTAGTTTATTTAGGGACAAGAATCAACTCAATCAGAGCTGTACAGTTATTTAGGGACAAGAATCAACTCAATCGGAGCTTTACAGATTAAGATTTCACCAAAATACTAAAGCATGTTCAGAAAAATATCCAACTTATACTCTTTTAAATGATCCTCTCACTTTGATTCAATCAATCTTTTCCAAATTAATCTCAAAAATCATAATTTCCCATGAAGATGTAGATAATTGTCTTAGAAATCCAATACTTCAAAAACCAAGTCAATCGGATGTCGGATGGAGAAATTATAAACAAAAGATTGCAAAAGGGTCGGATTATAAACAAAATAACAGAACTTCAAATATATACACATAATCGAATTTTCCAAAAATCATAACTCTTGATCCCGAGCTCAAAATTTGATAAATTTGGTATCAATAGAAAGCTCAAAGGAAGCTCTACAACTTCCATGAAGGAAAAAAAATCAATTTGGCCTTTAAGGGTGTCAAAAACCATTTTAAAGCTTCTGTCCACTAATGATCATACCAAAACAGTAACAGAAACTTCTAAAAATCAGAACTCCACTTTCCATGGTCCAACATTTCCATAATTTACATCAATGGAAAGATCAAAACATAATCTAAAACTTTCATGAAGAACTTAAAAGCAATTTCTGCCTCTATAAGGGTCAAAATTCCAATCAAAGGTATTGCCCACATAAATGTCATCATGAACAGTAGCACAATTTCTAAAAAACATAACTTCTCATTCTATTGTCCAAAAATTCTATACTTTATATCAATGTAAAGATAAAAACAAAATCTTCAACTTTCATGAAGCACTTAAAGGCAATTTCAACCTCTAACTAGGTCAATTTTTCAATCAAAATTTTTGCCAGAATATGTGTCATCCTAAAATAACATCCAAATTTCCAAATTTCATATCTTCCAATTTTCACAATCAAAAATAACATATTATACATCATTGTAAAGCTATAAACTTCCTTTACAACTTTCAATAAGGCTACTTGCTCCAATTCAAACAACATCAGTACATAATTTGCCTCAAAACACAGTACACACAAACTTACCCTTAATAGCATTTTTCAAAAATAAAGCAAAATAACCTTACTTCGGAAGATCTTAACTTTCAATCCCGATATCAAAAACTGTCATACTTCATGGCGATAAAAAGCTCTCAACAGAAGCTACAAGTTTCATGAAGATCATTTTATCAAATTCTGCCTAAATCAAGCCAGAAAAATTCACAAAGATTTCAGCTCAAAAAGTCAACTCTACTACTATTCATCCCAAAAAGTCAAACTTTCTTAATTCTCCAAATTCTCACACTTTCACTATTTATTTCTTACTTTTCAACTCCATTTAAAGCAATTTATTCACCATCAATTCCATTTAAACTCAAAACACCCTTTTAGGTCATAATTAATCATAAACATCTATAACAAAAGCATCCTAACATATACCCTCTCATCTTGCTAAATTCACATATCTCATATAACAATCCCCATTCTTGAATTTTTCTCTTTCTTTGCACAAGAATAATTCACCCCAAATTTCTCATTTAATGTCAATTTTATAATTCAAAATCTCACTAAAAGATCAAGGTCCAAAAATAACAATCCATTGTAGCATGGTGATTTGATAACCATTCCATACCCAAGATACTATCAAATTCTAATACTGCTAACTCGATCAAATTTACCATAAATTTTATGCCCTCTATTTCCACTGCACATGAGGGGTAAACATATTTCACTTCAACAGTTTCCCCTAAGGGTGTAACTATGATTAGGGGGTCTTTCATTAGTTCTCTCTCTTTATCTAGTTTTCTGGCAAAACTCGGCGATATAAATGAATGAGTGGCGCTCGAGTCAAATAGCACTTTAGCATTCTCATTTTGGATAAGGACTATACCTGTTACAGCTGTATTAGAGGCTTGTGCTTCTTGGGGATTTATAGCAAACACTCTCCCTTGACCTCTATTTGTTAGGCTGGTGTTGGCACCATATTCTGGGTGGGAGCTTGGCCTTGAGGTCTACCTCTACCAGTTGGGCCTCTATTAACATGTCTGTCTATTTATACAGTAGTATGTGAAGCTGGGGGTGGAGCTACTTGGTTTTCTTGGATTGGGAAGTCTTTCATGAAATGCCTTTGTTGTCCACACCTATAACAACCTCTGAACCCGAGTCTACAAGGTCCTTGATGATTTTTCCTATAGACATTACAAGCAGTTCTAACCGATGGCTATGCTGGAGGTTGTTGTAGCTAGGTTCTATGTACCACTAGGTGTCAAAAATACTAATGCACCTAGATTTCTGACTTGCCTTGACCCCCTCTCTGTGGTTCTGGAGGAGCAAACTATATTGTTTGTTCTATTTGTCTCATCTGAGAGCTATCTCTTTCTCTACGGCCTCTACTGCTCTGGCCTTTACCTTTTCTTCTCCATTCTCTTTCTGTTCTCCCCTCTTTAAAATTTGCTTCTAATTGTTGAGTCTTATCAATCAACCTCGACAATTTGGGGAAGTCAATAGCTACAACAGCACTATATAAGGAAGGTATGAGTCCCAACTTGTATCTTTCCATTTTTACAGCTTCAGTAGGTACAATTGCTATAGCAAATTTGCATAAGCGTAGAAATTCACTTGCATAATCATCCACACTCACACCAAAGTTTTGTCTAAGTCTTTCGAATTGTAGGGCTCGATTCTGTCATATGGAGAAATGAACTCATCGATTAATGCTTGTTTAAAGAATTCCCAGGACGGAAGATTCCCACTATATAATTGATCTTCAATATTCCTCTGGAACCATTCCTAGGCATTCTTTGTCAATTTAACCCCTACTAATTCAATGATCTGTGCATCAGAGCAAGTCAATCTCCAGACCAATTTCTCAGTATAACTCATAAACTCTTGGGGATCCTCATGTCTCTCACCACCAAACTCAAGGGTTTGTAATTTCAAGAAATCATTGATACTTACACCTTCATCATCTAAACCTCGCTTATGTAATCCTCTAGGCATTTGTACTGGTTGTGGTAGTGTAGGAGCAACTTCAGGTACACCCTGAGTTCTTTCTCTCTCTCTCTCTTTCTCTAAGTATTCTTTCTTCTTCTCTCAATTCTAGAACCTCCTACCTTTCTCTTAAAGCTCGGTTCTCTGCTTCTAAGGCTTCAATTCTTTGTTGTAAGGTTCTAACATCTTCCCCTTGAGAAGTTGGGGGTTCAGGTTTAGTTTCTATCTCTGATCTCCTCCTAACTCTAGGTGGAGATCGTTTTTCTTGTTGTTCTTGCTGTACAGATTCGACATTAGGTACAATAGTCAGAATTTCCTCCTTTCTAGGACGACCTTGTCCTCGTTGAGGAGATGTTCTTCTTCTAGGAGGCATCTCTAATATGGAGAAAAGTAAAATCATTTAGATACAAAAATAACATGCTATTGACATGATGCAGATCCTATACTCCATGGTGTCATGCTCATGCAAGAATATCATATGCATATTTCATATCATATGTATATTTCATCATAAGCTTTTCCTTCATACTTTTTATACATCATATAGATGACAAGATCCTTACTCTCATACAACCTTTTGCTCTGATACCTTCTGACACGTCCCGCCTTTTAAACCGTGTTAGCACTAGGGAATGGATAGGCTTAATGCCACCAAAACCCGTAGTAAGCCTAACATTTCTATATTCTAATAAAAATATGGCATGACCCATTCATTTGTCTGATTAATCCTTATACCTGCTTAATAGGTTGTAAAAAGTAAGGATCCAAATATGCAATTCTCATATACATTATCGACTTATAATCAGCCAATCTATGATCATCTCATATCATCAACCGACATCATTCTCAGTAACATAACATATCCATACATGTTTTATGAACATATGATTATGCCAAACCATGGAGCAGCTATAAGCATCTGCAATTTACATCATCCCAAAAACATTACTTGTCTACTTATCCAAGCGAGTCTCAAAAGGCTTGGATTTCTCTCTTGTACAATCTACTAATCCCCTAAAATGATGATTGTGAGATGTGAGTCTACAACACGACTCAGTGAGATACAAACATACTATCATGCTTGTAAGGCTAGGTAACACAAAGCTAGCTTCACAAGAATGGTTTGTGGCATTCTAAGCAACAATATATGGCATCAATGGATAACCAGGTAATAATATCAAATGCAGCAATCACATGAATATCACCAATAAAGCTTAATATGAATTGTTAAAAAAAACATGAATTTGGTTTCTGAAATCTTTTATGGGTTCTGGATTCCTTTTTGAGTTTTGGGTTCTTTCTGAATTCTGGTTTCTTTCTTTGGTAGAGTTCTACAGGATTTCTAATTCTGAGCTTCTCATTTCTGAGTTCTGATTTTCTGAATTTCTTAGGAAGAGACAGAGGCATGCTAGTATGGCGTATCTCCCTTTTTCTAATTCTAGACAAGGTTGGCCAAACCTTACCCCTAGAGGCCTGCCCTCTCTAAGTAGGACCCGAATCTAACCCATCACCGGCGGGTTACTTATGTGCACATGGTCTGGTAATATACTCCATTAGCTAGGTATCCTGTGAACTCAACAATCATGGCTAACACGAAAAACATGATTCATCAAAGAGTCGCAATTCATAGGTTCAACATAACAAGGGAACCAGAAGATTCAAAGCATCTGAATATCATCTGGTCAATCTGGAATACAACATGCTAGGCTCAACTACATGGAGTCATATGTCAAATAAGTCATATAGGTTCAAGAACAATTCAATAAGCCGCAAGATAAAAGAAAAGGATTACTGCACGAGTATAGTAGCATGATTATATTCACCTCGACTGTCTTAAAGGTTTTGATCTCTTTTCTAATTTTCTTGAACTTGAGAGGTACTAGATACGACTTCTAGTTCTATTCCTCGTCTGCTTTCACAAGCTATTGGGTAACATGAATAACAAATACATATACCCGTATTAGTCATTCTCACATAAACCTCATTTCTTAACACATATCATTAAAAATTTTGATTTTATTCCTAATCCATCAGCATAGGTCTCATTCGTGAAGGCATAACTTTTTATACGTTGGTCTAATGTTTTTCAAACTTTCCATACCTCTAGTTAACACATAAAGTCACGATTTTTCTTTTATGACCATGTTCTAATTCAGTCATTAAGGAAATCCAAATCTCCCATTTACAATCAGCATTAATATTCGGTCATGAGTTGGGCCCTTCCTGTCTCAAAACCTTATAATTTATTCATTTAACATCCAATTAAGGTGATTAAAAAATTAATTTTCAATAGACTCATATGGATATTACATATCCAAAGACGGCTAAAAAATTATGTAATTTGGATTTATTGTGATTTCTATAAGGTTGTCCTATTTCTGTTCTCTTCTGGGTCACTAAGGTTAGTAACACCCTTCACTTATTCGAACATATCTCACAGAATACTCACCCAAATAAGATTTCCTTTATACAGAACTTAGATGACATATGTTTGAGCATTTCATAAGAAGAACTCATCATCCAATTCTAACTCTATGGTCTTCAAACAATTAACTTTCATTTTGTATTTCAATCCTGCTGGTATTTTGAACCAGTTTCAATTCGGGGCCTCTTTCATTTGTTTGACTGATCCTAAATTCGTGAAAAATTCAGGGACATAGTAGACATCTATTCTACAACTTCTATGTTTTGAGTTTCTCCAAATTCACACGTTAAACAGCTCAAAGAAAATGTACAAAAAGGACCTACGAATCTGTCTCCATTGATAGCATGAACTCCAAAACCCTAGGTTTTGATTTAGTCCCCAAATCACCATAAAAATGAAATTTCTTCATGTTAACGTGTCATTATACATCAAAGAATAAGAACCCATCATCAAAATCATCAAACCCGTCCATTCCATCAAATGGGTTTCATAGCCATAAACAAGAAGAGAGAGAAACAAAACTTCAATTGATAGAACTAATTGTCGGGATTGAGGCTTACCTTTTTGTATTGGCCGAATGGCTTGATTCTCCTTCCCCTTCTTGTTACAATGGTTGAAAACCTTGAAAGGGAGCTTCCATGGTGAATTTTCATGAATGAGGGAGGAGGAAAAAGACAAGGTTTTGTCTTATGTATAGCTAGCTTCTTTTGTAAGCCTCTTTGCTCATTATTTACAAAAATGCCACTCTTATACTGGTTTAAAAACTACTTGTACAATTTCTTGTGACAATCGAAAAAGCGTCAAACATCATTAATTTGATGTCACCAAAAATTATTATTTACTGCCCTGGTTTTAATGACATTATTCTCAAATACTGATTTTTTTCGGTGTACTGGGTAAACTAGATATCGGGTGTTACATGTGGTTAAGTGTGCATATGATGGATGTGGCTAAAGCTAGAGCTGGAAAAATAGTTGTTGGGGAATTTGTTACCCAAATTGCAAAATATTTTGGTTTGCTGAGTGAGAGAACAAGTATGCAGTTAGTTTCATGGAATTGTAGTTTAGACTTGTAGTATTTGGTGTCCATGAAGATTGCCAGGCGATAAGGTGATCGTTATGTTGTTGTTAGTGACGAGATAGCAGAAGCTTTAAGTAGTAAGCTTAGTCAGGGCGAAGCAGGTGAAGGTACAAAAGGGGATGATGCCTTACCACATGAAGGTATGTAGTTTAACATTGCACCTAATTATGTGGAATATCAATCATTAACTAATCAACTTCTTGTATTTGAACGACGTATGAGTGAGAGATTGGACACGATTGAGGTAAATATTGCAGAGATTAGGGCTTTGCTAGTGAATTTTAATCCTCGCTTGAGAAAGCATCCACCTTCATCTTAGTATTATTTTTCTATCTATTTCTTTTATTATTTTGATTGTTTGTCATAAAATTATTTTTAGTTTTATTATTTGTGTTTATTAATGTTGTTTGCATCTTAGATCTTTCATTTAATTTCCTATGATGTTTATTATAATTGTTGTACATTTTGTGTTTGTTTTTTGTTTAATAGTTAAAGATGTTTGATTATTGATTGAATTTAATCGAGATTATAAATGCATAATATAAGTGAATAAATATTTTGCATATATAAGTTGATTACGTGGATTTTAATTGAAAGGATATTAGCTTGTTGTGATAGATAAATGAGACTTTTCTTCGGTGAGGGTTTGAGACCAATTAAAAGTATTCCTTCTTGAGAGTATTCTTTCATGATTGAACAATCTAGAACTTGCTTCTGAATACTAATCTAGATTACATGATCTTATGCAAATATTAAAGTGATGAAGGCGTTTAGGATTTAACTTGAGAGCTTAAAAAGCCACCATAATATTATCCATAGTAAGCCCCTATAAGCTTGCACGGAACCCTTTTTTGGTTAAAACATGAAACACGAGCTTTGGCCTTTATTGTTTATCTATTTTGATTTCACCCATCGTAAGGGCAATTTGAGCATTTAAAAGGTATATATGTTGTTGTATACTGGGAAAAAAAGTAAATCATCATACAGAGGAGTAAGATCACAATTTGAATCTCCGAAAAGGCAAGTTGAGCATTTAGAAGGTATATATATTGTTGTATATTGGAGAAAAAAGCAAATCATATCAACTAAAGAAGAAAGAGAAAAAGGGGGAAAGGGGAAAAAAGCGAAGGAGAAAATGGAATGCACAAAAAAGAAAAAGAGGAAGAGAAAAAAGAAAATGAAGGGAAAGGGGAGATCGAAAAGTAAAGGAGATTGGTAAGGTTATCTTTCAAGTTCAAAGGAAAGAATTCAATGTTTCATATTTTATTAGTTTGTATCATTTTAAATGCTTAATTAGTCCTTTGAATGCTTGAAAGAATGGAAAATGGAGTGAGTGTCTATCACACTTGTTAATGATCTTTCAGTTGAGGTACTTGTTAATTAAAGATGTTAAAAGATCAATTCAACAAACACAACCTAAGATTTTAAACCTCATAATAATTTGTTAAATGAGAAAATAATTTGTTGTTATTATTAATTTGTTTTTTGGTGTTTGTGTTTTATGATTTAGTGTTTTTAGTCCTGGTTGAGTATAATTTTAGTTTAATTATTAAGGTATTATTGTGACAGTTCATATTATGTTGTTTTTTTTTCTTAAGTTCACGTCATTGTTGATTATTGAATATTATTAAGTCTATTTAAGAATATTTTCCCAAAGGAAAAAAATGAAGAAAGAGAAGATAAAATTCGAGGCCCTAGAGACGGTTGAGAAGTCGGATGCCATAAATGGAATTGTTGATAAAGAGGATGCTACGAAGAAGAAGAAGATAAGTAAAGAGAAGGATAGGTATGATGTGCCAATGTTAAGATGAAGAAAAAACAGTATTTAATATAAGTGCTATGTGAATGTTTAATTTGTGAGCAGAAACTTTTGTTTCTTGAATAGTTTCACTTTATTATATAACTGTAGGTTTTAATGTTTATGTAGTATTTCATGTTTTTGTAGTTGAATGTCTATGTTTAATTGATAGTGTTTCGTTGGTGTGTTATATATGTAGGGATTGTTGGTGTGTCAGAAATAAATAATTGTTTTTGTTAATAGGTTCTAAATATTTACGTCCACGTATTAATTTAAGCTAAATATGCTATTTGGTCTTCTTCTCTTATGTTATGTGAAAAGCGTGCATTTTATGAAAGTTATTTGATTAAGTTATAATTTTTTAATATAAAAAGCATATTCTTAAAACTAATTGATGTTGTGATTACTTAACATTTGAAGAGGTGCAAATATACTGAATATTAGTATTTAATAATTAATAATAATTAACAATTAATAATGCAGGGTCAAGACTAACATATATATTAAATATTAATATTGGCTATTTAATCTATTAGTTATATTTTAATACACCAAATTATTAATATATAGTAATTATTACTAATTATAACTTAATTAACTTAACAATTAATGATAAATAATTAATTTATAAATAAAGTATAATTTAATAAATTAATGAATTCATTACATTTTAATTATTATTAATTACATAAAAATTAATTAATTAACTATACTTTAAATATATTTAATTAAGAAACAAAAAATATCTTTGTTATCGTGACACTTAATTAATGCTTGTAAATTTACATTTAATTAACTTAATAATAATAAGTAATCAATATATTAATTATAAATTAATTAGTAAATTAATTATACTTAATTATATTTAATAAATTTTATTTATCTGTTAATTATTAATCATTAAATGTCATTATTTTTATGAATTTTAGATTAATTTCAAATTAAATTAGTGATAGATTTTGATTTGTATTAGAATGAGTTGAGGCAACATAGAAGTAAAAATGAAGAGGGAATACTGAAGAAATAAGTTAGAAATCGTAGATTAAGCAAAAGAGAGGAAGAACAAAGGGAGATGTTCAGAGTAACCTTCAGAGGATTTGCACGATTGTGCTTGTATCGGGAAAAGCACAATCATGCTTGACATCGAAGAATCCTCTGAGCATGATCGTGACAAAGAGAGTGTTGAGATATATAATACAAGCGGGAGTACTTAAGTTATGTAAATACTGAAAAGGTATATATATATATATATATAATCAATATTAGTATATAATAATTAATAATAATTCACAATTAATAATGCAGGTCATGAATAATATTTATACTAAATATTAACATGCACTACTTAATCAATTTATTATATTTTAATGCATCAATTAATTAATCATATATAAATTATGATTAATTATAATAGAATAATATTAACTGTTAACTGTGGATAATTAATTTATAAATAAATTATATTTGAATAAATAAGTTAATTTATTATATCTTTATTAATATTAATTTCAGCAAAATAAATTAATTACTTAATTAATTATATTTTAATTAATTATTTATGTTTATACGTGTTAAGTATATTATAATTAATTAATCAATTAATTATGTTATAATTAATAGAAGATGTTATAACATCTTATAGGTGTTAATTAACTGCCAACAACAAAAACCAAATAATAATCAAGACAGTCACGCCTGTGACTAATTTGAAGAGTTACATATATACTGAATATTAGTATATAATAATTAATAAAATTAACAATTAATAATGACTAACATATATATTGAATATTGACATTAAATACTTAATCTATTAATTATATTTTAATACATCAATTAATTAATTAGAAATTAATAAGTTTTAATTAGTAACCCTCATAGAATTTGCACGGTTGTGACATTGAGGAGATATTGGCAAAAGCACGATCGTGCTCAAAGAATCCAAATTCATTTGTTATGCTAGGGAATTGTTGTTATTATATGGCATAGATGAAAAGATTAAACCTAACATGTTCTCTTTTTTTCTCAATCGTTGACCCAATCTTTGGCAAAGAAGGGAACATTATTGGGAATGGGTTATTTAGTCACTGCTTTTGTCGAACATTTTGAAATTGATCTTACTAGACTAACCCTTATTCGTTATGAGTATTTTGATGCACCGTACTTAAGACGTGCGAAAATATTATCGCATAACAACGTGAAGCTTCAAGATCCTCGGACATGCATTGTAGTCAAGCAAAGGTTTTCAGGTAGAGCTTCTAGTTCTGGAGTTTTTGTGGACTCATTTGAATCAAGTGAGGAACTAGAGGGGCCAACAGATTAGGAGAGAGTATACATACTCCTGGCTAACAGTAGCAG
Source organism: Erythroxylum incrassatum (assembly GCA_026546855.1). NCBI lineage: Eukaryota > Viridiplantae > Streptophyta > Magnoliopsida > Malpighiales > Erythroxylaceae > Erythroxylum > Erythroxylum incrassatum. Next base: position 16,594,624 of record JANVCL010000007.1, on the reverse strand, counting down.
AAAGACACAGCAGCAGCTCGACCGAATGAATGAACAAATGCAATTGATAGCTCGCCAACAACGAAGCCTCGAAAAAAAACTTATGAGATGCAAGGACTTCATGTGCCATCTCTAACCCCATTGCCTCTACCCTCTCTATAAGCTTTCAACTCCCTCTTTTTTTGTTTTCTGTATTTTTTTGTTAGTTGTTTTTAATTCTCTTGTGACTATACATTGGTACTTGTTTTGTGCTGTGATTTTTGGTTTTAGTAATTGTGTTCTTTGTTTGAATTATATTAGGTTGTATATTAGGTTACGAGTTGTTGCCTTGAAATTCTGTCATAGTAGTTGGAATAGGATTGAGTCATATGCTTGAAGATTGAATTAGGTCACTTGGATAGAAGGTGAACCATGCGGATTAGTTGAAGTAGATGGTTACATAGGCTTACTCATAAATTGATATTTGAGTGATTAGGTGATGTGTAGAACATGATGGATTTTCATTTTAGCCTAAGTGAGGAGTTGAGCATATATGGCTCTATTCCATAGTCATATCATTTCTTTGATTATGTGATACTCCCATAGGTAGTACACAAAGAAATTGCCTTGAACCAATTTGAATCTACCAGATGCATACTAAATAGAAATGATTAAGGCCCTCACTCTTTTAGACCTTGACTTAAAAAACAACCTATGTCATTCTCCCTTGCAAATCGTTTGGAGCCTTTGATCTTTTTGTTTGTAAAAAACCTTCATTTTAAAGTACTAAGTTGCATCAGATTGGGGTTCTTGAAAAAATGTTTTTTTTGAGACACTTTGAGTAGCTTTTGTCATACCCTTACTTTTACAGCACATTACATGTAGCTGCGGATGTTAGTTATGTTTCTTGATTTTTGTGAAAAGAAAGGAAAAAACAAAAACAAAAAAGAAAAGAAAAAGGAAAAGAATGACATATAGTAGCAATAGATAGTTATATCCATTCATATGTCTTAGAAATCATTTTCTGTCCCTTTACATACTTAGTACTCTACGTGTGCTTGTGATGAGCCCTCAAACCTCTTTGACATACCTTAAACCCTAGCCCCATTATAACTCTCATCAAAGTCCTTTTGATCTATTTCTGTATGTAATCACTGTGGAGCATAATTGGTATATTTGCAAGCCTATGGTATTGTACTTTTCTATAGAAAGTCTTTAACGAAACACTAACCTTGAACACTTGACTAAAATGAGTGAATTCGGTGAGGAAGATCTATTTTGAATCTATGCTTGCCTTTGATTGATAGTGTCAGAATTTGAGTTTGATTATGTATGCCCATAGTTATGATGTGTGTAGTAATTGGACATTCAAGTGGCCGAAGTTTGTAAGATTGCATGATTTTAATCCTTGGGATGATGAATTGATAGAATAGATAGGTTGTTTCATCTAAGTGCTTCTTTGTGGGTTTTAGTTATAGTTTAATTGATCTTTAGCATTTGTTGCATCTTTTCTTGATATTTGAAGTGTTTAGTTTTTTTTTTTACATTAGCTAGTGTTTGAGGGTAGTTTTGGAGCCTATTTGTAGGATGGATTGATGCACGTCACTGATGAAGTTGGTAGGTATCAAATTTGCAGTTGTGGATGCTATATAGATGATTTAATGGCACCACTGGATAGATTTAGAGAATTCATATGACAATGAAATATGATGGAGTGGAAGGGCAATGTGTGAGGAGCTTACAAAATGAATGAAGAGTGCAGAGAGCCATGGATTTTATTGGATTGTTCATGATTATGAGCAGCTAAATATTTTTTAAAAGTTGTTATTGAATTATTTGTAGACCTCTTGTTGTTTTATATGCAATTATAGATGTTTTGTGATATTTGTTGTGCTTAAATCACTCAATAAATAATTAGAAATTATTAATAATGTTAATAATAAATTATAACATGTATTTTCAGTATATACCAAAGAATAGTAAATAATTAATAATAACAAAAGTAATAATTAAATGTTAATAATTAATTAAGAATAATTCACACATGCTTTAACGTCAATACACTTAATAAAGTTAAATCTCACAGTAGCTCTTAATTTGTTTTATTTATGTTATTATTAATTTTAAATTACTACATGTTTTTATTAATTGTTATCATTAAAAAATCGTACATTATGTAATTACTAATAATAATAATTATTAATTATATATTAGTCATAATTGTGCATATTATTATTATTTATTAAATATCGTTAATTAAAGAGCAATATTAAGTATATTATAATCAATTTATCAACTAATTTTAATTAACTATTTAACTTTTTAATAAAAGATGTTATAACTTCATATAGGTGTTAATTAACTAGTAACAAGAAAAACCAAATAACGCGCATGGTTAATTAATTAACTAAAATATAATTAATTAATAGATTTATTTAAATATAATTAATTAATTATTAATTATAAGCAATTAATTATTGATTATATTATTACATGTAAAAAATTTATTTATTCAAATTTTAATTAAAAATAGTTAAAATATATTTAATTAATTAAAATATAATTAATTAATTAATTAAAAGAAATTTTTTACATGTATTAATCAATTAAAGGGAGGAAGGAATGATTAGGTTAATAATAATTAATAATTAATAATAAAAAATGAGCTATAGGATCATTTGGACGGTAGGAAGGAATTTCGTGTTCGTCCATCCTGTTCATCCTTATTATTATATACTTAATACTTAATTATATTTTAATTATATCAAAATTAATTAATAAATAATATTTTAAGTATATTTAAATAAGAGATACTATGAAATTTAACTTTATTAGGCCCGTTGACATTAAAACATTATTAAAAAAGAGCTCATGTGGCACCTATGAGAGTGTGTGAATTATACTTAATTAATAAGGAAGCCAAAGATTTTAATTATATTTAAAAAAATTAATCAATTATTAATATTTAAATTAATTAATTAATTATATTTTAATTTATTAAGCAATCACTTATGGTTTAGTTAATTAATTAAATATATTTTAATTAGCTAATTTTATTTTTATATGTGTTAAATATATTATAATTAATTAATAACTAATTATGTTATAATTAATCAACTAATTAATAATATTTTAATTATTTCTTTATTTATTTAATAAAAAGTTATAAAATTATATAGGAACAAAATAACAACTCCCATGTCACGACTGTGATATATCTGTATTAATTTTTACTTACATATAATAATATTTTTTAAATTAGTTTATATATTTTATCCATTTATAAAAAATATTTTACACTATAAATTTCATTAATTTTTAAATTTTTCATTCGAAATTTTTACTAACTAATATTACTAATTCATTTCTAATATTCTAACTTATATATATGTTTGTCATTTTTATTTATCGGCAAAATGATCTGATGGTTTAGATTTTTTTCCCCTTCGTTGTTTCTTCTTCTGTTTCTCATTTTTAATTAAATATAATTTATAATTTTCCCTTGTTTCTTCTATTTGTTTTTTAAATTAAATATAATTTATGTATAATAAATCTACTAATTAATTATATAATTAATAGATTAATAGATTGATTACATAACATTAATTAACTATAGAGTGATCGGCTTCTCTTAATTGTCAATTATTTAGTATATATATATATATATATATATAGCTAAATGTCACGCCTGTGACTTAATATGCACAGGCGTGACTTATATAAATTTATGACTGACTTTATTAAATAATTAATTATTAACGGTTAATTATATTTTAATCAATTAATTAATAATTGATCATCTTTTATATATGTGTTAATTATATTTTTATTAATTAATCAATTAATCATATTTCGTTTAATCAACTGATTAATTATATTTTATCAATATTTGTGCTCAAAAATGATATACACTGTTACACATTTGGAAATTAATCTTAATAATCTAGATTCTCTATGAATAGATACATAAATTTTCTTAGTTTTTTAGGCATATTCCAAAATTTTCTATGCATGTACCACTATTAACAAAAATAGGACTAAGAAATTGCATATCCTTAAGATAAGAAAATTTAACATGACCTAATATAGCATGACATAAATTAAAAGAATTAACACCTATATAAATTTATAACTTTATTTATTAAATAATTAATTATTAATTAAAATATTTTTAATTAGTTTAATAATTATAACATAATTAATCGATTAATTGTTAATTAATTAATTTCGATATAATTAATGGTAATTAGAATATAATAAATTAATTGATTTATTAAATTATATTTTATTTATAAATTTATTGTTAATCTTATCCCGTTATAATTAATAATGATTAATATATTATTAATTAGTTGATGTATATATATAGGTATGTAGTCATGCCTGTGACTTAATATACACAATCATGACTGCCATGCACAGTTGTGACTTGTCCATGTTATTTTCTTTTTATGAGCAATTAACACTTATATAATTTTAAAATATTTTTATTAAATAAATAAATAATTAAGTATTGATTTATTAAAATATAATTAATCTATTCATTAATTAATTAAATAGAGTTAGTGCTTATATTTTTCATTTTATTAAATATAATATATATAATTAATTGACTAATTATAATATATTATTGATTAATAACAAAATAATTAATTGAGTAATTACTTAAAATAAAATGAAAATTTATTATTATAGGTAACGCTTATGAAAAGATCTATTTTTAATTCCTTAATTCAATAAAATTAATTAAAATATAATTCATAATAATCAATATATAATTAAATAATTGATTTATTGAAATCTTATTAATTGATTAATTAATTATTGACTATTAGCACGTAATTATTACTTATGTTATTATTAATGCGTCTGAAACTTTTTTCCCTTTTTTAATTACATGTTCTTAAAAAATCTTTAATTAATTTAATTATAACTATTTAGTAAATTAAAATATAATTTCATGCAAATAAAATATTATCAGTTAGTTAAAATATAATTAATTAATTGATTTATGAAAATGTGATACTTGATTAATAATGGTAATTATAATATAATAAATTAAATGATTTATTAAATTATACTTTATCTATAAATTAAATATTAATTATTAACTGTTAATCTTATTCAACTATAATTAATAATGATTAATTGATGTATATATATAGGTAAGTTGTCACACCTGTGACTTAATATTCACAAGCATAACTGCCATGCATGGTTGTGACATGCATGTTATTTTCTTTTTACAGGCAATTAAAACCTATATAATTTTATAACATTTTTATTAAATAAATAATTAATTAAGTATTGATTTATTAAAATATAATTAATTTGTTCATTAATTAATTAAATAGAATTAGTGCCAATATTTCTCATTTTTATTAAATATAATATATATATATAATTAATTGACCAATTATAATATATTATTGATTAATAACAAAATAATCAATTGATTAATTACTTAAATTAAAATGAAATTTTATTATTATAAGGGTCACCGGCGTGACTTGAGTATATTATTGATTAATAACAAAATAATTAATTGGTTATTTAATTAAAATAAAATGAAATTTTGTTATTGAGTCTCGCCTGTGAAAAGATCTATTTTTAATTCCTTAATTAAATAAAATTAATTAAATATAACTCTTAATAATCAATATATAATTAAATAATTGATTTATTGAAATCTTCCTAATTAATTAATTATTGATTATTAACACGTAATTATTACTTAAGTTATTATTAATGCGTCTAAAATATTTTTCTCTTTTTTAATTACATATTTTTAAAATATCTTTAATTAATTTAATTATAACTATTTAGTAAATTAAAATATAATTTCATGTAATTAAAATATTATCACTTGTTAAAATATAATTAATTAATTGATTTATGAAAATGTGATACTTGATTAATAATGGTAATTAGAATATACTAAATTAATTGATTTATTAAATTATACTTTATTTATAAATTAATTTAACCATTAATTGTTAATCTTATTAAGTTATAATTAATAATGATTAATATATTATTAACTAATTAATGTACTTATATAGATAAGTAGTCATGCTTGTGACTTAATATTCACAGGCGTAACTATCATATCATGCATTTTATCTTCTTTTTAAGAGCAATTAACAACTGTATAATTTTATAACATTTTTATTAAATAAATAATTAATTAAGTATTGATTTATTAAAATATAATTAGTTTATTCATTAACTAATTAAATATAATTAGTGCTTATATTTTTTTCATTGTTTTAAATATAATATATATAAAATTAATTGATAAATTAAATATATTATTGATTAATAACAAAATAATTAATTGATTAATTACTAGAAATAAAATAAAATATTATTATTACAGGAGTCACGTGACTTAAGTATATTACTGATTAATAAAAAAATAATTATTTGATTATTTAATTAAATTAAAATAAAAATTTAGTATTATTGGAGTCATAGGTGTGACTTAAGTCTCATGCCTATGAAAAGATCTTTTTTTATTCCTTAATTAAATAAAATTAATTAAAATATAATTCATAATAATCAATAAATAATTACATAATTGATTTATTGAAATCTTATTAATTAATTAATTAATTATTGATTATTAACATGTAATTATTACTTATGTTATTATTAATGCGTTTCAAATATTTTTCTCCTTTTTTAATTACATATTCTTAAAATATCTTTGATTAATTTAATGATAACTATTTAATTAATTAACATATTATCAGTTAATTAAAATATAATTAATTAATTGATTTATGAAAATGTGATAATTGATTGTTAAGTTTGATAAATGAGGACTGATACTAGATATTAGATATTATTTACACCTAATTAGTATTTAATTAAAATTAATTTAATTTAATATAATGTTAAAACTCAATTAATCTTCAATCAAATGTTCATCTCTCTTTTGCGCCCACCAATTAATAACTCTTCCATCAAATGCTATCAATCACGTCCATTTAATTAGCATACATGTCCAGAAATGTCTTCATTTCAAATGCTATCGTCTCTTTTGCTCCCAACAATTAATAACTCTTCCATCAGATGCTATCAAATATATTTATTTACGTCCATTTAATTAACATATATGTCTAGAAACTTCTACATTTAACTCACTGACCAAACCATCTCTCTCTCTCTATCTCTTAAACTTCCACCATTCCAGCAAGCTTAATTATTGTATATGACTTATTTTGTGATTGTTGAGGAAACGATTGGCCAATTATATGCTGGGCACAATTGATTATCATTAAGCGACCCCCGTACCCTTGACGTTGGTACATTAAAGTCGAGTTACCGTATCGACACCTTTCTATGGGACTCGTGGGTTATTCCACCCCCAGGGTCTGGACACCGATGAGGTTGTCATCTAGGGTCATGACGTTCTTGTCGACTGTAGTTCAGACTCACTATGGATAAAAGTCGAGCCAACATCGAGTATCGGTGGGTGTGCACATTAGTTTGACCGATAAATGGTGTCACACATGATTGTTTTGGCTTATTATGATATTGATTTTCTGACGATATTTGATTGATATATATGATTTTTATGCTTTTATGTACTGAAACTGGAACCTATATTCATCGGATGAGTGAGTTAATAGGCTAGGCCTATATGGTTCCTAACCAGTTTACATTGAGTTATAGGCTGAGCCTATGGTTTTCTATGTGTTGTATATTCACTTCATATGTTATCTACACTGTCTTGGTATGAACCAATTCTATCTGTGATATATATTTTTCCTGCTCACTGAGTACCTAGTGTACTCATCCCTCCGCTTTCCGACTATGCAGGTTAATTTAGTGAGTCTGAATCCCTGAGTGAATCGTGTGGTCTTTTAACATTTTCGGAGTATTATCACACGTGGGTAGTTTCTTATTTTGTGTTTTTGTTGTCTAGTAGCTCATGAGTTGTGTTTATGTAGATACGCTTGCTTTATGATTCTATAAGCTAACTTTTGATTGCCTTATGTTTTGTAAAAGATTTTATATATGAGCTTTTGATACTATTGTTGAGATTGGCTGGAGTTGAGATTGCCTTGAGTGGACCAGAGAGTCCTAAAGTTGTGGTTGGATGTGAATATAGAAGTGTGTTTGAAATCATTTGTAAGTTTTGGGATTTTAAAAATACAGTCGATGTGCTGCCTAAATTTCTTAAAAAAAGAAAAGAAGAAAAGAATTGATATTCAATTAGCCTTGCATAGTCGGATTAACGATACCGTTCGTGTCCTTAGCCCGGTTATGCAGCAGTTGTCATGAGCCCGATATGATACCAGGTCATGACAATTAAATTGGTATCAGAGACAATGTTTTGCAATTTCAAAAGTGTTATTTTTGTTTTCAAAGAGTTCATGAGCCTTAGGAGTCGAGTCTGGGTGTCGAAAGTCTTTGGTTGAGAAGTTGAGTCTCGGATCGTTAAGTTGACGTCCTTAACGGTCGGATGATTTCGAC
>JANVCL010000007.1:16511126-16540054 GCA_026546855.1 Erythroxylum incrassatum | reverse complement strand
AAATTTGCAATTATTTTTTCAGACTTTGAAGAGCACCCCGTTCGACAAACGGGAGTATGCCTACTGCCTACAAGTCCGAGATAGAGGTTGGGATCAATTCGCGTCTGCATTAGTGTCTAGTAGAATTGTATTTGTTTTTGAAATTTTGTACAACTGATGAAGTCAATTTGTAAAGTCAACGGATTGTAGTGCTTTGTAATTATAGGGGCCCCCGATTGGTTATTGGAATTCTATTGATTGTAATGTGTTCATTGAAATGTTTATGGATAAAATTGGACACTATTTGTTTATGGCTTTTTGTGCATTAAATGGCTACCTTGAATAATGTTGAGTGTATTGTTATGACTGAAAATTTTTTCAAATTAAAGCGGGGCCAAAGTGCCTACTGATTTCCGCGCATATGATTATATTCAAAACAAAAGTTATACTGAGTTTTGACTGAGTGATGTAGCACGCCACCTTCGCGGGGCACGGACTCGAATATCACCATCGATGTCGGGTTCGGGTCACGTGGGAGTGGGGTGTTACAAGACAGAATTCTAGCGATCAAATCAAACAAACAATGAACAAAGTTGAATGTTTTCAGAAAACAAACAAGCCCAACAATTGTTCTTCGGAGAAACAATCAAAACCCAGACAATCTCTTGCCAAATTGAGAGAAAACCTCACTTTTTTCATATATATTTTTCTGAATAATTCAAAATAGGAAAATAAAGAACTAAAATAGGAAATTTTCGGGCGGCTCCTCATATTACTAATCTACAGTTTCATCTCATTAAAACAAAAACAAAAGTTGTAATAAAGTCTCACAAAAAAGCTAATTGAGACAAACCAAAATAAAGTTTTCAAACTGGACCAAATACACAAATTCGGACCATTATTAAACAGGAAATAAAATTACTAATAAACCAGACCAAAGTTAATGAAAATAAATGTCGTAAAAATTATGCTAAGCTTGGAATTCGACCTCATGCTGATCATGTCCATAGACACACATTTTGAAGTCTCCAAATGGCTTCAAAAAGACTTGGAATTGTAAGAACAAATTCACAAATTCAACCCAATTTCTGCTTCCTCCATAACTTCATTCAGTTCACTTGCAACTCCTTGAACTTGATCCATTTCTTGTGACTTTTCTTCAAATCCCATAGCTAGGACATCTTGAATAGTAAGCTTTGATGGCCCTCTATCATCCTCTCCCTCTTGAGAACCAGCCTCACTAGAAGAATTTGAATCAATTATAATATCCTCCACATAAAGCTTTAGATCACTTACATTGATTGAATTGTTTAACATTTGATAGTAGGTTGGTAACTCAATTTTGTAGGCATTTTTGTTGATTTTCTTGAGCACTTTGAATTGACCAATCGCCCTATCACTAAGCTTGGACATCCTAGCCTAGGAAAACCTTTCTTTCCTCAAATAAAACCAAACCAAGTCACCCTCCTTGAATTCCACCGGCTTCTTCTTCTTAGCTTGCATCATGTAAGCTTCATTATGCTTCTTTATATTCTCTCAGACCTCATTCATAAGTCTCATGAAAGTGGATGGAGAATTTGACATTTCGATTGGTATGGCAAGCCACTCATAAAGTCCCTCCTTTGTTTTGAAAGTTGTTTTCCACTCATCTCCCTCTCTCACACAGATTTGATGAAATCCATTGGCAAGAACAAGTCTAGTGAAGATTGTTACTCCATGACGATGGTCAAGCATGTCATCAAGTCTAGGAATAGGATACCTATACTTGACTGTGATTTTGTCAACTGCTCTTGAATCTATCACCATCCTTCATTTTTCATTCTTCTGTGGCACCACAAAAGCTGGAACTACACATAGACTTGTTGAAGGCCTAATGAACTGTCTCTCCAACAACTCTTCAACAATAGCTTACAAAACTTCCCCTTCCTTAGGACTCATCCTATAGGATTGTTTGTGTGGAATTATTGCCCTTGGAGTGAAGTTTATCTCATGTTGAATAGATCTCAATGGTGACAGCCCCTTTAGAAACTCATTAGGGAAAACACTAGGAAATTGATCAATCAAATCTTGAACAATTCTAGGAATGGGTAGCTTTGGCCTAACCTCATCTTCCACATCTAATGGTGCAAATGGAGGCAATTTATCAACAATTTCCTTCCTCTCTTCAATACTCATCAAAATTGCATCATTTTCTACCCTTTTCTTCACATCCGGTCTCATTGGTGTCAACAAGAATTTTCTGCCCTCATGCTTCAAGGAATATGCATTTGCTCTTCCTTGATGACTAACATCTCTATCATATAACCAAGGACTGCCCAAAATCAGATGACAAGTGACATTGGGATAACATGGCACCATACTTCATCTTCATACTTCCCAATAGCAAAAGAAACTAGACATCTCTTGGAAACTTTTATCTCATGCTTCTTATCAAGCCATGTGAGCTTATAAGGACATGTAATGGGTTTGGTTTTCAAGCTAAGCTTGTCCACTATGTCATTGGAAACCATTTTCTCACAAGCTCCACTATCAATCACTACACTACACTTGAAAATGCCCATAGCCTTGACATTTGAAACATCTAAGCTTGGATTTTGGGCTTTGAGAATTACTAGGAGCGTAGGGAACTTTTGGGGTGTAAGGTGAAGGTGAATTGTTTGGCTTCGGTTGTGGTGGTGGTGTTTTTTGTGGGGAGGCTTGAGGTGGATGAATTTAGGCTTGAAAGGTGGTTGGAATGGGCTAGTTCTTTGGCTATAGTTGGGGCTCAGCTTAAATGGGTTTTTCTTGAGTTTTTGGTTGTTTAAACTTGTCTCACATCTAAATGGGAGCTTCTTCAATTCAGCAAAGGAATCATAGGAATAAATATTTACCATGTCTTGTAGATCTTGATCAAGGCCCTTAATAAATCTTTTGACAACCACTTCTTCACTTTCTTCTAACCCACACTTTAACAAGAATTGCTTAAACTCCATTGTGTATTATTCAACCGGCCTCTTATTTTGATTCAACCCAAACATCATCTCAAGCATTTTTGCCTATGTTGAGGGGGCAGAAAGTTTCTTCCAATTCAATCTTCATACGGGTCCAACTAGAGATTTTTTGCTTCCTTTCTCTCAATCTCCTATTCTGGAAATTATCCCACCAAAGGGCAGCATACCCTTTGAATTTCATAGCCACAAGTTTCATTTTCTTATCATCAGGTACATCTTTTTATTCAAAGATCCTCTCAATGGTGTACAACCACTCTTGGAAAACATCCGCATCAATTTTACCAACAAACTCAGGAATATCAACCTTGAAATTAAACATATCATCATTTTGGTCATTCCTATCAATTCTAGGTTGACACACATTCCTAACAGGTCCTATACGGCTTGCACCATGAGGGCCTCTCCCTCTCCCTCTTGCGCCATTTCCACCTAACCTTAATTCATCACGACTAGAATTGTTTAAATGGCTTACCTCATCCTCAAACTCATCATCTCGGGATCGGTTGACTTGGGAAGTGTCTCCCAATGCCTCAAAGGTTCCCAATGTAGCAAAGGCAGCCTCTTTATTTGTCATGGCCTCAAACTCAAGGCGGGCAGAATCACACCTATCAATCTTAAGACTCGTCTCTTCAATTTTAGCGAAAAGCTTGTTCAGGTCATTTGGAGTTGGAGCTGACATGGTTGGAGGTCAAAATCACATCTCCAAGGCTCTCTTTGATACCAAAAATGATGGAGGAATGGCCTGAAAGTGATCGGAATAAGGTCTAGTGGTTATTGGAAAAGTTTTGTGCAATTTGGTTTTTATCGGGTAAAACTAAAACAGGGAATTTGAAGGCGTTTCTGGGTTAATTGACTAGGAATTTGATTTCTAGGAAAGAAGAGAAGTTGTAGAAGTTTTTGTGAAATACAATTTAGAGTCAAGAATCAGGTCAAGCAGATAAGGGACGGTCGAGTTAGGTTGGTTTTTCTGAATACATATCTAGCTGGGCGATTGATTGGCGATGGTTGGGAAAACTGGAAATTTTGAGAAGGCTGGAGTTAGAACTGGGTAGAAAACCCTTCTAAAGATTTCTAGTTTAAGAAGTGAACAACGCTATGTCTTTGGAATCACCTAAATCGGACAATCACATAAAAAGTTATGAATTTCCGCATACAACTAGTCAAACAGAATTCTAGCGATCAAATCAAACAGAACAATGAACAAAGTTGAATATTTTCAGAAAACAAACAAACCCAACGATTGTTCTTCGGAGAAACAATCAAAACCCATACAATCTCTTGCCAAATTGAGAGAAAACCTCACTCTTTTTCATATATATTTTTCTGAATAATTCAAAATAGGAAAACAAAGAACTAAAACAGGAAATTTTTGGGCAGCCACAAGAATTGACTTCTCATTTTCCTAATCTGCAATTTCAGCTCACTAAAGTAAAAATAAAAGTTGTAATAAAGTCTCACAAAACAGCTAAGTGAAACAAAACAAAATGAAGTCTTCAAATTGGACCAAATACACTAATCCGGACCATTATTAAACAGAAAATAACAGTAGTAATAAACCGGATCAAAGTCAATGAAAATAAATGTTGTAAAAATTATGCTAAGCTTGGAGATCGACCTCATGCTCATTAGGTCCATAGGCACACATTTTGAAGTCTCCAAATGGCTTCAAAAGGACCTGGAATTGTAAGACCAATTTCACAAATTCAGCCCAATTTTTGCTTCTTTCGTAACTTCATTCGGCTCAGTTGCAGCTCTTCGAACTTGTTCTATTTCTTGTGACTTTTCTTCAAATCCCATAGCTAGGACATCTTGAATAGCAAGCTTTGATGGCCCTCCATCACATTAAGCACTAAGTTCTGGAAGTACTATAAGACTTGAAAATAATGGATAAAACATATGGAGTGGAACTAACTGATTTGCTCAGTTGAAAAAAAGATTAGCGCCAAACAGTTTAGGTTAAGTGATTGAGCAACACAAATCTTCTCATCCAATTCATTTCCTCTGACCAATTGCCGAGCATTACTTTTACTTTTTTTTCCCATTCATTTCATGAGTTAATCAAATGTGCATGCTTACGGCCACCAACTGTAAATACTAACAAAAAGAGCCACAAAATTTCTAAGTGAAAAAGTTATAGTCCATTCAGCTTTTGCATGCTTGAACTTTGGAGCACTCAAGTCGTATAATCTAGGGATTAACGTGTTTTACCTGCCAAGCAGACTTAATGACTGAACCGACACCATACCAGCTGATTCCATCATACAATAGAACTCTTCTATATCCTCCAACGTTTCACCACCAAAATCTGTGCGGCAAATTTGCTTTATAACCAATGAAGCTAATGATGTAGCTTCCTCCAACATTGAGGAAACAAGGTAGCTAAATAAAGAAAGCACAACCTTATAGGGTTTGAACAATTAAGAAAATACGAAGAAACAAATGAATATATTGGCCAATTTGGTTAACAACTCTTCTTTAAAGGAAAGTCTGCCACATATGAGTGCATTTTGTTTTGAAATCTTTAAGCGATAAGACGATTGAGAAAGAGCTATTACTAGAGTTTGGATGTTAAAACAAAATATTTACGTCTCTGAACGCTCAATCAGTTCCCAGAGTGCAGAATTGTAGCGAGTCATCGACATCTTTCTCTTGTGCATAAATGTAGACGATACAGAATATTCTCAATCAACCAAAGACCCCACTCCTACATGAAGCATGCACGTGCATCCTTTGGATACGTGTAATTAAATAATATATATTTAAATACTAATAAATTAAATTATGAAAAAAATAAGAAACAAAAATTATTTTTATAATTTTCATAATTTTTAAAAATAGGAAAAAATTAAAATTAAAAATAAAAACTAAAAATTTAAACAAACAAATTTTTTTTACTGAATTTGAAAATAAAAATAGAAACAAACAATGCCGCATATTGCATTTATGCCAAAAATGAATTTATTATTAATACATTAAAAATATTAAAACTCTAAAATGAATATATATTCTTTCATATATTTTATTGCATAATTATTTTAAAATATTTGATATTTTTAATTTATTAAATAATAAAATTTATTTGTAACTTAAATATAATATGTGATAGCCAAGTAACAAAAATAATAATTTAACATGGCTTATCTTGTCATTTAAATTACACAAAATTTAAAGTTCGGCTACCTATTTTGTTGAAAATTGAAAGTAGAATATTTTTAACAGTATTTTTTAAAATTTAAATTGATATTATAAAATTAATTAAATTAAAATTTTTAATTAATCTTTCTCTTAAGCAAACGTTCAATTGCGTTTGTGAAATTGTAAAATTACAGTTCAGAACCACGGTGTGAAATTGATCGAGTGATTTGCTTAACGTAACTCATAGTTTTTCGATTTATAAAAAAAAGAGAGAAATACGCAATGGCTAGTTACAGAGTTGTGATTGGGCATGCAATCGTCTTTTCCGTAAATGCTATTCCCATCTGTGCCATTGCATGTCATCCACATATTTAGCTATGTCTTATTTATTTATTGTTAAATGTGTGGATGTCGTATAATGGCACAGGGTGAGAACAGGGATTCCGGAACAGACGATTTCATCTCATTCACTTGTGAGAAAAGCTTGCGATACGTCCTTTTTCTTTCTTATGCCGCGATATTTCAACTTTTTTTTTATAAATCAAAACCTTATAAAGAATAAAAAAGTTACGTACAAGCAAGAAATACCATAGGTAATCTCTTAACACGCAAAAAACAAAATAGCATGCATCTAATTATCCTACCATCAATTACCCCTAATAAGACCTGCATGAAAGACTTAATCAATATTATGCCTGAAAAAAGACTACAAGAACAAGCTAAAACCAAATATTGCACATACCCAGTTATACACCAAGTACTATCATAACATCAAAAACCACAATATTTCAGCTTAAGCCCACAATACACTCGCTGAACCTCAGCTCAATCAAGATGATGACCACGACATTATCAAATTTGCTAATCTATATTCAATGGCCCAATTAACTCCAGCTTCAGCTTCTATAGGCAATGGTTTGCATACCATTGCCTATCAAAGCTTTATGGAATCCGTATTGCATTTGGATCGCCGTCGATGCCCTTGAAAAAGTTGTCATCCAATAGGACTCTTCCGTAGGGAAGTAAGGCCCCCTAGTTGAACAGTAATCTGCATCACAAAGTTAGTACAAAATAGATCTAAATATCTCCCTATGTGTGTAGGCTGAGATGCTCCAGAACTTGAAAGATTATCTTGGCTTGTAAACTCTCTACCTCCATGGCTACATCTTTTAAGCTTCTTGAATTCATTTCAGTCCAAATGTGGTAAACCGTTGTGGAAAGAAGTATAGGGAACAAGGGGGATTGCGGGGTTGTTTGGTGGAACCAAGTAAGGATAGAAGGAAAGCTTGAAGAGTTGGGAATAGGGATTTGGAAGTGGAAGAGACAATGGACCCATACAGACTTAGAGAAAGGACAATTAAAAAACAAATGCTCATTGAATTCCATGTCCGACATACACAGGGAGCAGTGGTTGGGAGTATATAGAAAGTGAAATTTATCCCTTGTTTGGAGTTTTTCGAGGACTGCTAGCCAAAGAATGAATGAACACTGTGGGCTGTTATTTTTGAACCAGATCAGATTATACCAAGGTACCTGTTCGGATGAGGGCCTCAAGAGTCTGTAAGCTAAGCCATTGGTACAAGCCTTTGAAGAGCTAGGAAGCCATTCCAGATAATCCGGAGAACTAGTTGGTTGAAATTGAATAGCCTCAAAATCAGCTATGAGTTCCAAAGGAAAATCCTGCCACCTCCACACATTATTAGTAATGAGATCAGAAACCTTGGCTGACATGGGTAAACCTGACCCATTTATCTCTCTAGGAGAGAAGAAATTCCGTAGGATTCTCCTTGGATGCCATAGATCTTGCTATAAGAGAGTAGACTGCCCATTACCTATCCTAAATTTAAATTGATTCCCTAATTTGTCCCTTACACTTAAAATTCTCCTTCAACTCTAGGAACAATTATTAGTAGGCTGTGCACTCCAAAAGTTTTTCGTCTCAAAATAACTGTTTGCACCCATCTAACCCACATGGCCTCTCTATCATAGAAAAGTAACCAAATCCTCTTCCCTAACAATACGAGGTTCCAGCTTGGTAAATGCTTAATCCCTAACCCTCCCTCCTTTTTGGATTTAGTAAGGTCACTCCATTTAACTTTAGATTGATGGTGACTATCCACCCTCTCAGCCCATAAAAAATTCCTGAGTTTAGCTTCTAGTTCCTTGAGGATAGAAGACAGGAGAATAAAGTGAGAGGCGCAATACACCTGGAATGAGGAAAGAACAGAACTCACTAGTTGAAGTCTACCCGCATAAGAAAGGCTTTTATGGGTTGATTTATTGACTCTCGCATCAATCTTATCCAATAAGGGTTAACAGTCGCTGCTTGAAAGCCTACCTTTAATGAGGGGAACTCCTAGATACTTTATGCGTAGGGAACCTTTCCTAAGGCCAGACAGTTAGGCCATTTGGCTTTCCAAGTGAGTCATGTCATGAGAAAGGAAAAACTGACTTTTGGACCTATTCATATCCAATCCTGAAAATTGAGAGAAGGAGTGTAAGCAATTGAGCAAAACTAGAGAAGAACTGATATCAGCATGACAGAACATTAGCAAGTCATCTGCAAACAGAAGATGAGTGAGTTTAAGAGTTTTACATCTCCAGTGGAATTTGAAGGAAGGATTTCTAACTATGTAGTCATTCAAGCTCTTAGAGAAAACTTCCATACAAATAACGAAGAGGAAAGGGGATAAAGGGTCTCCTTGTCTAAGCCCAGATTGACCTTTGAAGAATTTGAAGGGTGATCCATTGATCAAAATGGCATACGAAGGAGATAAAATGCACTCGTGGATCCAAGCTATGAACCCAGGAGGAAGGCCTATAGCTTCTAAGGAATTGATGAGGAAATCCCAGTGGATGAAGTCATAAGCTTTTTGGGGATCGATTTTAAAGGCACATCTCTTTTGACCATTAGAAAGGTGGTAGTTTTTGAAAATATCTTGGGTTAGCAAGATGTTATCACCAATTCTCCTATCCTTAATTAAGGCACTTTGGTTTGGACTAATAATATGAGGAAGAATTTCTCGAAGCCTATTGGCGATGATCTTAGCAATCACTTTGTACAGCATGTTACAACACGAGATAGGCCTATAATCTACCACTGTGGAAGGGTGAGCTTTTTTAGGGATAAGTGTAATAAAGGTAGAGTTGAGCTCTTTAAGAAGTTTACCATAAAAAAAGTCTTGGATAGCCCTAGTAATGTCTTCCCTAACAATGTGCCAAGTTTGCTTAAAGAAAAACTATTAAAACTATCTGGGTCAGGCGCCTTATTCGGACTGAAAGAGTTGAAAACCTCTCGAATCCCTTGATCGAAAACATCAACGATGAGGAAATTATATTATAAGTCTTTCGTTTAAATAACATTTTAATATATTATATTATAAATTTTTATATCCTTTTTAAATAATAATTTTCAAATATTATATTTATTTACATTCCATTACGTTATAAACCATTTCCTTCCACTCTATTAAAAACCTTAGTCTAACCAAATATAACCTAAAGAAATTCAACGCTTTCCGATATTTTTATTGGAAGGGTTGTTTTCCTAATTTTTTAATTTTTTTACATTAAAGTTAATTTAATTGTACATAAATTAGCAGTTAAATATTATTTTCATCGAAATTTTATATAAATAGGATTAATTTAGGTAAATGTTCATGTAGAGTTTGATTTATTAAAATTTTATACTTTACGTAAAATACTTTAATTTATATATTAATAAAATTAATAATAAACATTTAATCAATATTTTAATATTTATTACTAATATTAGAAATTGAGTAAAATTACAATTAACAGTTTGCTTCTCGAGATTTCACTCAAACAAATATTGAAAAGTTCAAACTTAAAATGTCAAAGCGAGAAGAACGGGGTTCAATTAGTTACAATGATACAGATGTGCTTTTCATGTCTTGCTTCTAACAAAAAAAGGATAGGATAATGTGCAAGAAAAGAAAGTGTCAAACACTACCTTATCAAAACACTGCCTTAAAAGTCTTTCAAATTGTGATCATAAGGAATCTCAATTATTGGTATACAAAATCATTTAACTTGTATAATACTATCAAGGCAAAACATTCTTTAATTCTTATTTCTTATATTCGTAACATTCTTTATTTCTCACGAAGCGATAAGGGCTCCAGGCAAAATTGATCACCATCTAATATAATTAATATAGACTAATGTTTTTCTTAAAACATATTTTTAAAAATACTGTCACGGAAGAGATAAGGAATGGCCATTCCTAGTCAGTCCACGTGCTAAAAAGTAGGGATCTTTTGGTTCACCTTAACGTGGCTTCAAAGACTCAACCTTGAGTAAAGTCAGACCCACAGTCCTTCTGCAAATGATATTTTACCCACCAGATCCACTGTGGTGAATGAAGCCACATGAAGTAGCCTACCCATTCATTCAGTTCTTAGTATTTATAGAGTGGCTGTGGAGTCATTTGGGGATCAATTAAACCGATTTTCAGCGTAGTTTAAGTTTTACTAGCTATTAGATAAAGCTAAAACGCTGTACTTGCTGCTGCCTCCCTTGCAGCGGAACTCTTCACTTGAGTCTGATACAAGTTGACCTCTCTCTCTCTCTCTTCCCCTGAATCTCCGACGTATCCATTTTGTATACAATCAGAAACTCACAAGCCATACCAGTCTCCCTCTCACTCCTGATCAAGTCGAGTGCTTTTTTTACATTGGAAGCTCATCTGTCTCTAATGGGGATTAGGGTCTTTTTCTTTGTGTTTCTGTTACTTGGGATTGCGATTTCTTGCGGCCAATCCAAGTACATGGTCTACAACACTTCACAGGGCATAGTTCCTGATAAGCTCAATGTCCACTTGGTTCCCCATACCCACGACGATGTTGGTTGGTTAAAGACTGTTGACCAGTATTATGTTGGTTCTAACAATTCCATCCAGGTAATTCCTTGTTTCTTCTTATACTTATGTATGTAATTGTATTTGCTCACAGACACCTTAGCGGTGCATTGTTTCATGTGGAAGCTGAAGCTTTAGATGTTTTCAATGATATTGACTATACTTATCGTTCTTGATATTACAGGTTGCTTGCGTTCAAAATGTGTTGGATTCTTTGATTCCAGCGCTGTTGGCTGACAAGAATAGAAAATTTATATACGTTGAACAGGCAACTATCTTTTCGGTCTTTCTATTTTCTGACTAATGCTTGGCTACTAAGAAAATGGGAAAATAGAATATGGAGGGAAAGGCGGATGGAAAACCAAAACATTTTAATCTTTGGCCAGTTAGCTTTCGATAGTAGGGAAATATAGAAATTAGACTTCTTGTTCGTGCTTCTTGAATACACTGAGCTTCAAATGTTCATACCTGATTTGTTTGACGCATATTCATTTTTAGACCATATTTGCTCGCTAACTTGCAAGAGAGCACACTTGCAAAATGAAAACAAGAGAATTGATGATTAAAATTGGAGAATTGCATAGGACCATTTTATTCCCTTGCGTTTATGCCAAAATGAACCTATCATCCCAGTGTCATTGCGGTGTTCACAATTACAATGGACTGAACACTGGGGCAAAATCTCAAAAAACTTCAATTATTTTGAGTTACTGCTAACACTGAATCTCCTATGACGCAAGTGGTGAGGACTGTGGAGCTTCATTGAATAAGAATTTTTGCCTCAATGCTAACTAGCCACTATACTGTGATCTGTTAAGTAATGAGCTATTGTCATCTCCAAATATTTCGTTCCGTTCATTTCTGTTGTAATTCTTTGTTATGTAGGCATTTTTCCAACGATGGTGGAGGGATCAGAGTGAAGCAATGCAGCTTGTGGTGAAGCAACTAGTCAACTCGGGTCAACTAGAATTCATGTGAAATAAACTGTTTAAAACATTACCTCTACAAGCAATATCGTTGTCACTAAGTTTCTGTTTCGTTGAACTGATTAATGATTGCTTTTCATCTATGTTCTGAAGCTCAAAATGGTTGGACTTTGGCTCTTCATTTTGGTTTCTTTTGCCCTGCTTGTTGCAGAAATGGAGGCTGGTGTATGCATGATGAAGCTGTGACCCATTATATTGACATGATTGACCAGACAACCCTTGGGCACAGATTTATTAAAAAGGACTTTGGTGTGACCCCAAGAATTGGTTGGCAAATTGATCCTTTCGGACATTCTGCAGTGCAGGCTTACTTGCTGGGAGCTGAAGTATTCATAGTTTTGCCTAAATTTTCGCCAACTATCTGAATTTCCTATGGAGCTTTTTCAAGTGATTGATAACATAGTTGCTATTGCTATTGGTCTAGGTTGGATTTGATTCTTTCTTCTTTGGGCGGATAGATTACCAGGACAGGGCAAAACGCAAGATTGAGAAAAGCCTTGAAGTAGTATGGCAGGGTTCCAAGAGTTTTGGATCATCATCACAGGTAAAATGAATGGATTTGCCTTGCTTCTTCTAGCTTATGTGCATTTTTGCTTTGATTTACATGGGTTTCATCATTTGTTCATTTGGTGGAGTTTGTAAGGAATTATATTGGGGAGATTTTCCTGTCATTTTGGAACTATTGGTAACGCGAAATATATCATCTTATCCTAACTATTTTTATTGCTGTTCTAGATTTTTGCTGGTGCATTTCCACTGAACTATGAGCCTCCTCCTGGTGGTTTCTACTTTGAAGTAAATGATAACTCCCCCGTTGTCCAAGTAAGTCATGAGAAAAAGGTCTCTTTTCTTATGAGCTCACTAATATTCAGTGTTTTATTTTATTAATTTGGATCTCTCTTCCTTTAAGGATGATGTGGACTTATTTGATTATAATGTTCAAGAACGAGTCAATGACTTTGTTGCTGCTGCAGTAGCACAGGTAATAGCTGATCTGTCAAGGTATGGAATAATTTTACTCTCAAATTGTCCGAGAGTTTCGCCAATTTTGAGGATCCCCATTAGCTTTTAATTTGTTTCTCCCTTCTCATGTCCATGCTAAAACAAATCGGCTCTCATTCTTGTTTACTGAAATTGCCTCAAGATATGTGGTGCAAAATATGTGACTGGATTTTTTAAAGATTTAAGTGATTTTACTAAAGATGGATTTATTCTGGTGATATTACTTGCTGAGCTTGGTCATATCAACTTAAACGTTTCTTAGGGGTGAAGCTACTCATCACATTGGGTTAGACTGGGATCTACAATTGAACTGAGTTGCTGATATTATTAGCATGAAAAGAAAATTTGCATCCTTTTCAAATGGTCCTTCCACTTAATGACAATTCATTCGCAGGCCAATATAACTCGTACAAATCATATAATGTGGACTATGGGGACAGATTTCAAGTATCAATATGCACACTCATGGTTCCGGCAGATGGACAAGTTTATTCACTATGTGAATATGGTAACTGTTACGCAAATGCGTCTGATTTTGTTTTATATTGTATACTATCAAGTTATTCTTTGAGACCACCAATGCCATGCTGTTGAATAAAATGATGAATATCAGAGAGTTCCCTAATCAAGGAAATTAGTATCTGGACGATATGCAAAGATGTGATGTAACAATTAATTGTATCATTAGTGTACTTAAACAGAAATAAGATACCGGTGGCACAAACTTGTGGTTGTTGTTCTAAGACACCTAATATTTACTTGTTTTAGCCTATAGAAATGGTCAAAAGTCCAATTTTGAGACTTTTAGATCCATAGCTATTGTAAAAAAAAAAAGAGCAGATTTTAAAGTCAATCAAGTTGGAGAGTATTTCCAAATGGATTCATTCCAGCATATAATGCCAACTTGCTTTTCACTTTGGGTAACAAAATCAAAATGTAATATTTTGGAACCGGCAATATTAATTTGCATCTTGTTATGAAATCAGCTCAAGTCATTATGATAATAAGTTATGAGTGTTTCCAGGATGGACGTGTAAATGCACTCTATTCTACGCCATCCATATATACCGATGCAAAGCATGCTGCAAAAGATTTGTGGCCGATAAAGACTGATGACTTCTTCCCGTGAGTTTGTTGTCTAAAGGCTATTACAATCTGTTAGTGGGTTGTTACCTTAGCATTTTGCATATTTAACATCTGGAACATGTGACTATCCAGTTATGCAGATCGTGCAAATGCTTACTGGACTGGGTACTTTACAAGCAGATCAGCAATAAAACGTTATGTCAGAATGCTGAGTGGCTATTACATGGTAGCTTCCCTGTCATTTGTTTTAGTTATTTGAAGGCTTATGCAGTCCAATATTGATTTATTGTCTATTCATGTGTGATAGACCACTAAAGACATACTTTCACAAGAAGACTAAGTCAAGAGCAAATAATGTAATTAGATGTCAGTTATTAGAGGAAAAATGGGAAGAGTTGGTAGTTTCAGATTTTCAGTAGAAGTGGGTTACTTGTTAGTTTCAGATTTTCAGTAGAAGTGGGTTAATTGTTAGTTTCCGATTTTCAGTAGAAGTAGGTTACTTGTTATCTACAATTAGGATTTATTATGATCTACAATTAGGTCTCTAGGAGTCAAGTCTATAAATAGGTCTATACAATTGTTATTAGGGTGTGCAATCTTTCTATTTTTAAATATATTCTTGGAGTTTAGGCAGCTTGAATTGTCTTTTGTTACTGGTGTGGTTGTCTGTGAGATTCTCCAGTACTCTCCATATTAGTTTATTTGCATTCAATAAACAATCGTATTTTTCCTTTCCAAAGCGTATTTTTTATTTCCTTTTAGTTCTACCAATGTGCTACTGATTTTTGTCAGGCTGCAAGGCAATTAGAGATTTTCAAAGGAAGGAATAACATGGGGCCAAACACAGACTCATTGGCTGATGCTTTGGCGACTGCACAGCATCATGATGCAGTGACTGGTACAGAAAAACAACATGTGGCTAATGATTATGCCAAGCGCTTGTCAATAGGTTACACAGAGGTGAGACATGATTTGATCAGAGCTTTTTGACTACCATTTTTCTTATCTATTTAAATGTAATAACAGATCTAATACCCTTTATGTTTCTATCCTACATAGGAATTAGTTCTATATTGTGATAGGTAAAGTATCCAATTTTGGAAGTTTAATTAGTTTGTATATCACCGCTATTAAATGGATGGCTTAAAACCTAGTTAATAATAAGTTATTCTAGATTTGCAAAATGTTATGTAAAAACTCTTTTCTACAGGCTGAAAAGGTTGTTGCATCTGCACTTACTTCCCTGGTTGGGTCAAGATCAGAAATTGGATGTCAGAATACAGCTACAAAATTTCAACAGGCAAAGATCAGTACCCTTTAGCATTGTTAACCATTTTTTGTGCATTGTTGATACTAAGATTATTTTATTTTATTTTTCCTATTTTTGTGCTCCCCATAGTTCATGGCACTTAAGAGATCCCATGGTCTTCTTTGTTATTGCATTCTTTTAAGTGATGGTTATCATAATAATTCAAGTGGGTCAATTTCTGGATTACAAACTTTAGGATACACATTGAAATTCATATAAGACTTGGTTAGCTTCATTAGAACATTTTTTCCATCTTAGATATCAGTTGACTAGTAAGTTTCTTATTCTTTATTTTCTTTTTGTCTTCAAATGAAATTTACTCTAAACTGAATTTTGACTTGGTTCTCTTTGGCATTATCTCAGTGCCCACTTCTGAATATAAGCTACTGTCCTGGGTCAGAAATCAGTCTATCTAGTGGGGAAAACTTGGTAAGGATGTTATATGATACCACCATCAGGTGATATTTCTACATATTTAGCTCTGCTGGATAATTTTAATCTAAAATGAGATGACTTATTGATATATATACTTCTAGATTCTTGTGGCCTATAATTCTCTTGGATGGAAGAGAGAGGATGTGATTCGAGTTCCTGTGAGTATCTCTGTATTTACTTCTAGTAGTATATTAAGTCTTTGCTTAATATAACAAGCAATATATTCGATAACTTTCTTAACACATTTGTTTGGCAACTAATCATTTCCCAATTACAGTTCCTGGATTTTTAACGTTCCTTTTTTTGTTTCTACTGTGTCTTCATCATTATCCATAACTATAATCAACATTCTTATCACCCTTACTGGCCTATGAATTCACGTACAATTTTGCATATTACCAATTGAATCTTAGTTTCTCTCTCCCCCCCCTCTCTCTCTCTCTCTCTCTCTCTCTCTTTCAATTGCTTGTATGACTCTGTGCAGAGAATTGTTTCTAGAGTAGTGTGCTTGTTCCAGTTTTGGATAACAAGAGCATCTCCCTGAGTAATATATCAAACTTATAAGTACCAGGTACCAACTTTGATATCTGCATTTTTTAGGTCATGAATGAAGATATTGTGGTGCGTGATTCAAAGGGAATAGAGATCGAATCACAACTTCTTCCATTAACAGAAGCTCATGTGGACTTGAGGAACTATCATGTTCAGGCCTATTTAGGTATAACTCCACCAGAAACACCTAAGTATTGGCTGGCATTTGCAGTATCCGTTCCACCCTTTGGCTTCAATACTTACAGCATCTCAAGGACAAAGACACAAGGTTTGGCATGTTTTACAAATCAATCTTTCCTAGTGGAACAAACTACAGCCTATTTCTCATAGTTGTGGATATTGATTTGTCATTTTTAATCTCTTCATGTCTATTATAGGTTCTTGGTGCTCTAAATCATCCGCATACACCATTCAAGCAAACCAGAAATCTATTATTCAAGTTGGTCATGGAAACTTGAAGCTTACTTTTTCCACAGCTCAAGACAATCCTATTAGCTATGCTAATAGAAAAAGTGCAGTATGTTAACGAACAAAGGATTTACTTTTTTTTTTTCTATTCTTGACGACTCAAGATTGTTCACATCTTTATGCGTTTGTACTATACACTTAGTTATTCAGGTAGCTCTTAGTTATTCAGGTAGTAATATAGAAGTGCTTCTGTCCCTAATTCCTGGGTTTATAATTTATGAAGGTCAGGGAATCAGTTGATCAGTCGTTCATTTTTTATGCCGCACATAATGGAACTGGAAATCAAAAAGATCCACAAGTACGATGCTGAAATTCCTCGTCTATTATTCATCCTTTCGGTTTGAGATGAAGTGACCTGGATTCAACTTCTTTTATACCCGTACAAAATGATCTCATCTTGTTTCTGGCATTTTAATTTCTAGAATGATGGGGCATACATCTTCCGTCCAAATGGTTCATTTGCCATAAAGCCTGAACATCAGGTTTGCAATGATTTTACGAAGTATGTTCCACAAAAAGTAAAATATTGTATTGCTCACTAGTTCTGAAACATGTTAATCAGGTTCCTGTGACAGTTATACGTGGATCAATAGTAGATGAGGTACATCAGCAGATGAATCCATGGATTTATCAGGTGCCTTTCCTATCACATGGTTGCTATCATTTAGATAATATTTTCCCATCAAGATTGCTTATTATGCTTCACCACCACATAAAAACTTTGTTGTTGCTTTAAAATATATGCAGATTAACAGATTATACAAGGGCAAAGAGCATGTTGAAGTCGAGTTTATTGTAAGCTTAACTGATGGCTCCTTAATTTTTTGGCTCATTTCTTTATGCTTCTTTAAGTGTTTATTGTGTTTGTGGAATCTGTTCTCTTCATTTCTTTTTGGTGTGCTAATACTGTGCTATTTCAGATTGGCCCAATACCCATTGATGATGGAATTGGCAAAGAGATCACTACAAAAATTACAACTACTATGGCGACTAATAAGACATTCTATACAGATTCTAATGGACGTGATTTCATTGAGCGGGTAGGTTGAATCTGACCCATTTTGTTTTGTCATTCTTGTGGTTGTTGGCCTAGCAATATGTCAATTGTCAGAGTGTCTTGATGGTAATAGCTTGACTTTTGGAAAGATAATTTGAGCAAGATAGTTGGATTGCTTTAAGTTAGGCAGCACGGAGGACTTACTTCTTTCTCATGAATTCCTCTTCTGTGGAAGCATCTCTAACTGAAGATTTGTTTACTTTGCAGATTCGGGACTATAGAACAGACTGGAATTTGGAAGTGAACCAACCTGTTGCTGGAAATTATTACCCAGTATGTAACTCAGAAAGTGACTATGTTGTCAGAGGACAGCTTGCTTTTGCTTTTAATACTATACATTTTATATACGCATTCTGTTTATAGTTGTAAGGATGAATTATATCTCATGAACTGGTTAAGGTGAGAGATCGAAGATATTTGTCCTGTGTGTGATTTATTAGTCCTTTTGAATTGGAACTCTTAACCTTCTTGCATTCATATACAAGTTATCCCATGTATCACATAGTTGCGAAGATGAACAATTACTTTTCTCGAGTTAAATTGGTTATGTTCTTTATTTTTTTTTAATTTTTTCAGATAAATCTTGGAATCTATGTTCAAGATAATCAGAAAGAATTCTCCATTCTAGTGGACCGACCTGTTGGAGGATCTAGCATAGTAGATGGACAATTAGAGCTGATGCTTCATAGGTGTGTTGCCTCTCTTCTGATTATCAGTCTGCCATGACCATTGTGTTTAGCACAGTATCTAAGGAATTGGGATGACAACGGTTAAAATTTCCTTGTTTGTGTATGGTTGATGACATTGCTGAAAAAACCACCAATATGTTGTTTATGTTGTGGATGGGTTGATGATGGAGTTGAAGAAAAGCTGCTGTTGAAACATTGCCACATAGTTTTATGCCTTTATGGCTGTGTTAAGTATCCTCGTAAGCCAATATGCATTCATGGACTCCTTTTGCATGCAGGAGACTGCTACTTGACGATTCCAGGGGTGTAGGAGAGGCTCTAAATGAAACAGTCTGTGTTCTTGATAAATGCACGGGACTGACGGTAACCATTTTCCCTCTTGAAAACCATGATTGGCGTAATATGTTAATTGTTTATAGCATTACCTCTGAGAGCATCACTTGTTTTAGTTAAATTACATTCCTTATCTACTATTAACCTTGTGTAGCTCAGAATCTTCCTGGCATGATTTGAGTTATAATTTCTTTGATTCTCATATGTACAAACTGTACTTGTGATCATTGCAAAAGCCTAGATTTCCTACCTTTAACTTGAATGTTTTGGTTGCAGATCCAAGGAAAATATTACTTCCGAATTGACCCTCTAGGAGAAGGAGCCAAATGGCGCCGCTCATTTGGCCAGGAGATATATTCACCCTTGCTACTAGCTTTTTCTGAAGTGGTAAGATTGTAGAATTAACAGAATGAGGATGATATACTTCTTGATAATCTGAATGGATTCCTTTTGCAGAATGGAGATGACTGGATGAACTCTCATATAACTAATTTCTCAGGCATCGAATTCTCATATGTCTTACCAGATAATGTTGCAGTTATAACTTACCAGGTACTTGGAACTTTGTATGTTGAAAGTCATTAGTCTGCTCTTCTCTCTTCTGCTTTACAGTGGGATAGATATAAGATTGTAACAATTTCAGATGGCACAGCATCTTGTCTTTTGAAGTTGTTTCCTTCTTCCAAAGTATGAATACTCTCTCCCCTGAATATGCAGGAACTTGATGATGGAAAGGTCCTTCTTCGTTTAGCACATCTATACGAGGTTG
This sequence comes from Erythroxylum incrassatum, assembly GCA_026546855.1. Lineage (NCBI taxonomy): Eukaryota > Viridiplantae > Streptophyta > Magnoliopsida > Malpighiales > Erythroxylaceae > Erythroxylum > Erythroxylum incrassatum. Next base: position 16,520,385 of record JANVCL010000007.1, on the reverse strand, counting down.
AAGTTCCTCTCTTACTCTGGCCATGGAAATGGTATTAGTGTCATATTGGTGTCTGCAACTTAGAAATGTAAACAACTTTAAGATGTTAATGATTTTTCTCATAGTATTTTCATTGGAACATTTTGCTTTTATTACCATAACCGATTAGTAATACTGATTAACAAACAGACAAGCCTCACATATACAAGACACCTGCAGTCCATTCACTAAAGCTGACTCTCTATATATAGACATATGTCTGTCACCTAGTTGTATGAATTTAAGCATTACTTTTGACAAATTTGTTGCACGCATTCAATTGTTAATTATTCTATATTCCAATCATGTTTACGAAATCCTAATTGTTATTTTGCCTTTTGGGGTTCATGGAATTATGCTAAGATTGGAGAGGATAAGGATCTTTCTGTGATAACAAGCGTGGAACTTAGAAAGTTGTTCCCTCAGAAGAAGGTAAAAGTAATGGTTTAATGGCAACTCAGGAATCATTCTCTATAAGCGTTTAGCTTTCCTCTTGTAAAATTCTGCTTACCTAGTGTTATTTCTTTCTGCTTTTCTTTTTCTTGCAATTAAGATCGGAAAAGTGACAGAAATGAGCTTATCTGCCAACCAAGAAAGAACAGAAATGGAGAAGAAAAGACTTGTCTGGCAGACAGAAGGCTCGTCGAAAGAAGCAGCGTCACCACCATCGCAGAGGGGTGGACCTGTGGATCCGGTTAAACTCGTGGTTGAGTTAGCCCCATTGGAAATCCGAACCTTTGTTGTCGAATTTGGACACTCATCTTATACTGTATTTGATGCATGATGGCTGAGAAATGCACCTGAAGAAAAGTCTACCTAGTTTAAGAATGCAACAGGCTTCTGATTCTGATTCTGATGGCTTTTTCGAGGCTGAATAAAGCTCTCTGATTTGATTCAGAAGACTTGGAACAGCAGGTAGACTGACTCAATAAGTTTTTCATACCTTTTCTTTCTTTACGTGAATAAGATATGTATCAGAGTTAGGCTCTACATGAGGCGTTATTTAGTGATCTTAGATCAGGGGGATGCAGTTGTAGTGTTTGTGTGTAACATCAAGTTAAGCCCTTTTGTCTTTTGGTAGCGTGTTCTAATTATGAAAAGACATTGTTTTGGTTTATATTGGAAAGTGAGACGACTGATATTTTGTCCAACTTTTTTATATTTGTATTATTAGATGATATTACAAATCTAACCATACCCGCCCCGTTGCCATCCCTACTCGGTTGTTTGTAACCTATAACAAACAAACGTTGCACAGAGATATCGGCTAGTTTTCTGTTTTTACATTTTAGAGATATTATCAGCTTCGCCTGGTCTATTTGAACATTATAATTTAAGTTAAATCAAACTTCGAAATACATATTTTAAATGACATGTGGAAATACATATTCATGTTTGCAAACCAATTTTAAATCTATAAAATGTGTATAATAAAAATAATAATGTATAAAGAGCATATATTAATAATACTATCCCGATAAATAACTTGTACTAGTCCTTATTAATTGCAGTTAATAAACGTGTCAAATACTACCAATCATTATATGAAAATGATTATACTAAAACTACAGTTTAATGTTGTATAGACTGATTGGTTCAACCGAAATTGTCTGAACTGTTTAGTTATCTGACTTGATTTTATTTCTGAACTGTTTAGTTATCTGACTTGATTTTATTTAATAATCCTTATGTATTAAAACCGGCGTGATATACTAGCCGATTTTTTTTTTAACAAACTGGTCCAATTGGCTAGTCAATATATGGATATTATTGAAACTTGTTCATTTTTTCTTCTTTCCGCTTCCTCTAATTATTTTCTTCTTTTAAAGTTTCATTCTTTCTCGCTCAAATCAAAATCCCTCGTGAAACTTGCGCTAAAATCTGGAATCCTCACGAACCCACAAGGCAAAGAAGCCATTATGTTGGTAAAGTTAATCCACCACACAACCACAATCACACACGAGGTCGTTCGAATAACAAAAATTTGTTATAGAGAGAGAGAGAGAGAGAGATACAGAGAGAAGGATTTCATTCATTGTAACAAAACATGTCGTATGCTGTGTTTTGGGCACGCTTTAATACATTCGTGAGTAATCCACTATACGCGGGTACAGACTATCACCCTAGGTCTTATTCTAAACACTGCGTACAATGTACTAGTTAATATTCCGGATACTCTGTGTTCTTGCTCACACTTCTTCGTCTTCAACAACCTCCGCAACAATTCCGTTCCCCTTAATGTCTCTGTCTATCAAATTAACTTCTGAAAACCGCTTTTGGAGGAAATTGTTAAAATGATAAAACTAACACATATTATGTTTCTTTCTTATGAAGAAAGTAATTGATCTCATATATTAAAGTATAGAAATACTTAAACTAATGTGTGGGTGATTATTAGAGAATAAGTCACTGAACTGACCCGATTATGAGAATTTCGAATGAAATATCACTTATATGTCTATGGATTATCTCATAATGATGGTTGTATAATTGATCACCAGACTTGAGATTACCAAGGTATCTAGTGTGAGAATTACTATGTTTTGATGCTACTTATGAATCGTCCTAGGATAATTCAGTCAGTAGTAATTGGATATAGTATGAACCATATGTAGATAGTTAAGTAAATCAATATAGGATTCGTCACTCTAAAGTAATTAGAGAGAATATTATATTGTTCTTAATTAGTAATGATTTATGGGATTCTCTAGCTAGAGTGAATTGATATTTGAAAGGCGTTTTCAAGTTTCAATTACAAATCAATTGTTAATTAGCAAGAACGAACATGATTGGATGATAAGAGTAGATATTATATTCATACTCTGTCTAATCAAAATATTGAATACCGAAAGTATTAAATTATACATTATAGTCATGCATGGACAGGTTAAGTCAATCACTTTGACATTCTTGATTTTTGAGTAATCATGACATGTTGCTAGACGTCATTTACGATTTATGATTATGAATTATTTAATTGGATAATTAAAGATAAATTAAAAGGATTCTAATTTTGAATTAGAATTAGAATTTATAATCATTGCCAATTTATTAGGAACCTATTGGGTCACATATCAAAGAGTAATTTGTGAAATAAAAATCAATTTAATTAAGTTGTACTTAATTATAAAGTTTGAGAAACTTTGGGAATCAAATATGAGATATTTGATTTTATTAAAATTAAATTAATTAGAATTAGAATTTGATTCTAATTGTAATTAAAAAGATTTAATTTTAATGAAAGGTTGTCATGATTTTTCTATTTAAAGGGAAGAGTTTTTTAGAAACTAGCACTTTTTGTCTTCTTCCTCTCAAAAGCAGTTTGGAAATTGCTCTGTGGATACCATCAGAGGCTGGATAATTGAACAGCTGGTGATTGATCAATCAGAAAAGGTTTATCAAAATTTTCAACAAAAAACGAACAAGGTACGATTTCAAAATCGTTTTGTGTTTTAATTCAAGCTTAATTAATTATCGGGATCCGCTCGGAATCTGTAAATTTTTTTTGCTGCACCCGTGATTCGATCACTGTTGGATTGCAATAGTGGTATTAGAGCCTCCGTTAATTGTTAATCTTAAATTAGAGGCTTGATTGTTGTTGATTTGATTAATTATACTTTGGGTTTTTGTCTTTTTCGAAGCTATTTTTCCTCGACTACTACTTGTGGTTTTGAGTTCTGTCCATTTGTTTGTGAACAATCTGGAATTTTCCCATCTGATCATATACGATGACTATATAAAGTGATTTTTGAAACTAACATATTGGATGGCGTGTTTTTGAATGTTTAGGGTTTTCTGAAATCTTTTGCGTTTTGTTTGAAATCCCTAAATGTCTATTGCACCTATTATCTATTTTGAAAACCTAAGTTTTGCATCTGCGGTGTTTAATTTTTTTTCATTTCGGAAACCCATATATTGCTTGTTCCATTTTCAGATTTGTGTATTTTCTGCCTCGTTGTATTGTATTCTCTTACTTTTGCGTTTGCGATGAAGGCCATGTTTGTGTTACTGCCCATGTTTTCTAGAAAGTGATATTTCAAATCCCTAATTTTTGTCGCCCCTATGATTTGCCTTCTGGAAATTTTGTTTTCCATATGCTTGCGATTTTTCTTTTCTTGTTGTGTTTGCTTCCTTGTGTTGTGTTCGACGCCACAAATGGGCATCGTACAACACCACTAGATGGCGTCCAACGATGTCAAAGGATCGTTTGATGGCGTCGCTTGGGTGTCGCACAACGTCACTAGATGGCATCAGACGCCACAAGTGACGGGAGGCCGATGGGCGATGGCAGTTGTAGGTGGCGACAATTAGGGAACTGTCGGTAATAAACCCGACGGTTGAGGATGAAACGACATGGCTTAGTGGTAAGCGAAGTGGGTTGAAATATAGGTTGCGGTTGAAAGTTAAGGAAAACGTGAAAGGTTTTGGAATTTAATTTAATTTTTCAAGAGTTGAATTATTAAATTAAATTTGTTATCAAATCAAAATTAGAATCAAGCCAAAGTTTTAAATAATTTCTTTCATAATTGGATTATGTTTGAAATAATAAATATAATGAGATTATATTTTTGATGAGATTAGATTTTTTTTGAAATTTAAAATCCCTCAATAAAATATTAAGTACACGTTATGAATGTGATAGTTGTCTTCCATTATTTGAGATTAAAACCAGAATTTTGTTTATTGTTTAACTTGTTGAGTAAACTCAGGGTTACTTTAACCCGTATATGTTTTATCTTAAATTAATGGGTTTTACTTAACTAAAATTATGTGAATTGGATGAGTAAACTCATGATTATATAAATTTAGAGACAGGGTTAGGAATAATATATTTGATATATTTTGGCAGTTGTCACCTAACGATACTCGGAGTTACATGAGATGTGATTGAAAAGTTATTTTCTATCTAATTTGTTTTTAGTTGGTTTGTTAAGCAAACTCAAGATCAATTAATTTTAAATAAGATCCTAGCCCATTAAGAAATTATTTGATAATTTTTCGATATAATAGTGAAGGCTATTATTTTGTAGAAAATAGTGGGAGTAATCAAATAATTTTAAAGTTCTTATTTTATTTGATTTTTGGATATAAACTAATTTATGCTCCTTTTATGTTTTTTTGGTTATTGAATTTGAAGATGAGTACAAACCTAACAATGAGGAGCATCTCGGATGCTAACAAGCTGATAGGACCTAACTTTTCGGACTGGCTACAAAACCTAAGAATAGTTCTTAGCCAAGAGAAGAAGTTGTACGTTCTTGATACTCCTGCTCCATCTGAAGCTTGTTCAGAGGAGAAATATCAGTGTTATATTGATGACGTTGAACAAGCTATATGTGTGATGTTAGCTTGCATGTCTCCTGAACTTCAGAGGTAGCATGAAAACATGGATGCACCTACTAGAATGCTGCATCTTAAGGAGTTATTTAGTGCACAGAGTAGGATGGAGAGATGTCAAATCTCCAAGAAACTATTTCAATGCAATATGATAGAAGGATCTTCAGTCAATGCTTATATGCTGAAGATGATTGGGCATATTGAAAAATTGGCCTAATTAGGTTTTGTCATGGACCACGAGTTAAGTGTTGATCTGGTACTGCAAACTTTGAGTTTGAGTTTTTCACAGTTCATCATGAACTTCAACGTGAATTAGAAGGACACGACACTGCCTGAAATGTTGCACATGCTTAAAACTGCCGAAGGGTACCTTAATAAGGAACCCAGTTTTGTACTTGTTGTTAGTTCTTCTAAAAGCAAGAAAAGGGCTTTAAGAAGAATAATAACAAGAAACAAAAGGCTTCTACTAATGTAATAAAAGCCAAAGGAGGTGTCAAGAAGAAGAGCAATGAAAAGGGAACATGTTTTCATTGTGGAGTCAACGGACATTGGATGAGAAACTGCCTAACTTATTTTGCTAGCCTAAAAGATAAAAGGCTTAAGGAAGCTAGTTCTTCAGGTATGTTTATGATTGAGATCAATCTTTCTACTTCTCTTCCACATTCTTAGGTATTAGATACTAGTTGTGGTTCTTATCTATGTAATAACATGCATATGTTATCAAGGAGTAGAACATTGAAGAAAGGCGAAGTGGATCTGCGAGTTCGTAATGGAGCAAGAGTTGCTGCATTAGCTGTAGGGACTTGTAGTTTAGCTTTGCCTTTAGGTTTTATATTAGAACTTGATAATTGTTATTTTGTTCCTGTTATTACAAGAAACATCGTTTCTATTTCTTATTTGGATTTGAATGGATTTGTCTTTATAATTAAAAATAACAGTTGTTCTTTTTTTAAAGATGATGTTTATTATAGATCTGGATTGATTACAAATGGTTTATATGAGTTATATCTAGAAAGGCTAATTCTTAACATAAATAGTAAGAAAAGTAAATTAAGTAACCACACTCCATCTTATTAATGACATTATAGGTTGGGTCATATCCATGAAACTAACAAAATTGCATAAAGACGGATATTTGGATCCTTTTGATTGTAAATTGGATTAAACAAGAAACGCATGGCTACATTTCTTATGAAGACATCGAATTTCAATTCTGTCTTTAAGAGCCTCAAAAGTTCATGAAGTTAAGAATTGGGTGCAGTATGTTCGTGTATGAATGGAAAATTCATCTATGGAGTTTAGGGGCAAATTTGGGATTGATATAAATAGATTTTATCAAAGTTGCCTTTTGGAAAGTTGTAGATCTTTCTTTTATCTTTCCAATGGTATATAGTATGAAAATTTTAGACATCGAAGCCAAAAGTTATGATTCTTATAAGTGGAGACGTTCTGGTGGAAAAATGAGACACAAAAGTGAGGCACAAAAGTGAGACAAAAAATGAGACGGAAGAAATGAGACGCAAAAGTGAGACGTAAAAAATGAGACGGAATAAGTGAGACGCAAAAGTGAGATGAAGAAAATGAGACGATGGAAATGAGACGATAAAAATGAGACGATAGAACTGAGACGAAAGGAAAGTGAGACGATGCAAAAGTGAAATGATATAGAAGTCAGACAATAGAATTGGCCTTTAAGGTATTCATGAAAGTTGTAGATCTCAAAGTCTTCTTTCCAATAGTCCAAAAATGAAGTCAATACGACACCTGTCATGAGAGTTATGGAAATCGCGCCAAAGTAGGTTCATATTGATGAAGGTCATAAACATGGTTGCTTCTTTTGGCCATAAATTCTTCTCTAGACATCTAAATGATCTGATTATTGAACCATTAGATTCATAAGAAATTGATCTACATCTCCACTAAGAATCATAGCTATCTGAAATTAATAGAGAAAGATTTAGTGAAAAAAGTGGAACGGGTACAGTGAGTGTGTTTTTCAATAATATGAACTGGTGTTATCTCACTGAACATAGTTCAGTACTTTGATGTTTTCTAGATCAGTAGAGGTCCAAATGAGATGATTTTTATTTTGGTGAACTAGAGACTTGGAGCTACAAATGGTATGAAGAACTTGGAATCTAATTCAGTCTCTAAGATGTTTAAATTCCTGATGGAAATTGTGCATAGTATACTATTTTGGAGAAGAGCAGTCCAAAACTGTTTGAAATATATCTTTTGAACCATTGAACCAAATGAAGTGATTTCGGTGGCATTAGAAACCTACGACAATGGGGGGATATGTTTCTGGAAGAAAGTATTAGGTTAGATTGTTCAAGGGTACTGTTGGCAAGACACTTAAGTATAAAAGACATAAGGCATAAATGGGAGGGCCAATTGGACAATTCTCTTTCATATAGGTCATAATTGGAAGAAAAAGTGTTGTCTTGCTTATAAATAAAGGAGAAAACGTGATGAGAAGATTCTAGAGAAACAAAATGCGTGGATGAGAAAAAAAAAAGATAAGAGAGAGAAAACATGAAAAAGAAATGAAAGAGAGAAAGAAGGGAAAACAAGCTAGGGTTTTAATTCCCTTAGCCTTTAAGAGAGATTTTGAAGTGTTCAAGAAGAGAAAAAGGAAGAGGAAGGAAAGAGCTTCCATTTGAGCTAAATATCTCTTCATTTGGTGAATAATCAAGGTAAGATCATTTTGAATTTTTTGGAATTTTGAAAGGATTCTAGTTAGGGAGTTTTGAAAAATGCTTGGGTTTGACTATTCTACAATCAGTTTTTTTATTTTGCATTGTGGGATTTTCAATTGAATTCCTATTGGATGGGAATTTGGATATTATGAGATCATACGAGCTTAGAAAAGAGTTAACAAGAAATTAAGTTATGATATAAAGTTACCAAGTGAGGGTAAAGATTGAAAGGAGAATTTAGAATAATCATATACAAATGAAGTGTAAATCTAAGTTTAATTGGACACATGAATTTTGAAATGGGAATGAGTATAAAATGTGTTCCAGAACATACCCGAGATTGTCATTGAGCTTGCATTGTACATAGTCCATTTATTATTCGTGTGCAATTATTGATGAGTGTGAAATGTGTGTTTTGCATACATGGAATGTGCAGGTCAAGTGTCCACACTTAGGCGTTCCCAGAATCTAAAAACAAATGCTAATCTGGAGCGTACTGTGAGTAGACCTAGATGAATTTACTTTATTGTTTTTTCTGCTTATGTTATGAATTGAATAATCATTCAGGTCCAATGACCGTGATATATGAATGAGATATTGAAGTGCAAATTATATGTGAATGTGATTGTTAAATGTGTTAGGAATGTGTATTTGTATTTGTATATAAATGAAATTGCGAATATGCATATGAATGCAAAAGTGTGCTTAGCATTTCTGTTGAATGCCGGACTAAGGTCCGATGATGAATGTGATCTAAATGTGAATTTGCATCAATGTGATTGATTGAGGTTATGTTATGAGAAACATTCATTACATGAATGCATGTAAGATAAAGGAAGTTATGACCGGAGTCGCCAGGATAAAGAGCCTAAAGCTTAAAATGTGATTAAAGCCTCGGGCTCGAGTGCGACTGTACCCGGTATCTACTGAGGAAAATGGGATGTTATATGACATAGCTCGGTATCCACTAAGGGATATGAGCTAGTAAAAAGGCACTCGGTCATAACGACAATAATAAATGAAAGTGAGTATCATGTGCATTGCAATTATAATTGATATGTGTGTTTTGTATGAACGATATGACTATTCTGAACATAGGATGTGATATATTATGAATATTCAATGAGATGAATATTATGTTACGTGTAATGATGTGATGCATGAATTGAGTGAACCATCGTTGATGGTTATCTCATTGAGTTCGC
>JANVCL010000007.1:16453276-16463666 GCA_026546855.1 Erythroxylum incrassatum | reverse complement strand
TAAGAATACTAAATTTATTAATAATAAGAAGAAAATTAATAATAATAATAAGCAATTTTATAATAATAATAATAATAATAATAATAATAGAAATAAAGATATATGCATTTAATCATAATAAGGAATTTAATAATAATAATAATACTAATATTAATAATAAATATCATTAAAAAATTAATAAGATTTATAATAATAAGTATATACACTCAAGTCGAATAATAATAATAATAATAATAATAATAATAATAATAATAATAATTTTTAAGAATAATTAAATTAATCAGAATAATAAAGTTAATAATAATGAGAAAAATTACTAATTATAACAAATTTCATAATAGTAATAGAAATTAAAATAATTAATAAATTTAATAATCATAATGAATATTATAATTATAATACTAATACTAATAATTATAATAATGATAAATATAAATATATTAATAAAAAATTAATAAGGAATTTAATAATAATTATAATAAATTTAATAATTACTATGCAATAAATTTAATAACAATAATTAATAATTTAATAATAATATTTAACAATTATTATAATAATGGAAATAAATTTATTTAATAAATAATAAATAATAAATAATAAATAAATATATTTATATACACTTATATAATAAAAATTTTTAATAAAAGACTAGTAGTGCAAAAGTCGAGAAGTACAAAAATAATAAACATTTAATAACATTATGAATAATAAAAAACATTTGAATACTAGAAGTTGAAACACAAATTCAGAAATGCAAAAGCCACTTACTTTTAAAACACAAATTAAATGATAATAACATGTTTCTTTGTCAAAGCCAAGCTCAAAGGTGGCTTGGCTTTGAAAGAGGAGTAGTACAGGGAAGGTGTGGTTTAAAACTTTTAAGCAAAAACAACGTCGTTTTGGTCTTGGATAAAATAAGACAGAGTTATCTTAGACAGAAGATTCAGATTCTTCATACATACCAATTTCTGTTTCGAATCAACTTATCAAATAAAAATACTAATGTTAGATACTTCTTGTTTTTTGAAAATCTAAAGTGATATGTCTTTTGACGTTTGATTTATGACGTTTAAGTCGATGAAAGTTAGAAAAATTAATATTTTATTAAAATTAAGTAGTTAAATTTTCAAAAAAAGAAGTGATCTCAGTTCATATTTCGGAGGAACAACAACAGGAGGGTACACGCTATTGCTGATGCCTATTTGTACATGCGCTAAGCGGGATAATTGAACTTCTGCTTCTTTTAGTGTTTCTACTTGTTTAAAAATATGATAGCTGCTAAATATTTTAAGAAATATTTCTTTTTTTTTTGCAAATCTTTTCTTGTAATTTTTACTTGTAAGAATAAATTCAGATGGAAATTATACAATTTAGCTTTAAGTTTTACAACTATTAATTGAATTAATTTTTATCATAATAACACACGTTTGTCTTGGTAATTCAGAGATCTACTATTTTATAAATAGTATTTCTATTTATTACTGAAGGTCTACTGCCTTATAGAAGATTATTCTAAAAAGACAGTTTTGGTCTTTTGTCAAAGATATGTTGTCGCATGGATGCAATCTTTAAGCCACAACTTTTAGTTTTTGGTGAAAATCTACGATTGTATACAAGAATAGTTTATTCCCTTTAGTCGATCTTTAGTCTTTAATCTTGCTCTTGCTACTAACTAGGTAACAAAGGAAGTTTTAAGCATCAAAGAGCCTTTCCATACAATGTTGTACGAAGGTGTAATAGGGAATTGAGGTCTTAAGGTTCTTAGGTAAGAAGAATTGGAGAACTTTCCACTATTGCTAATAGACTAGTTGATTTTACCTTTAATGGAGGAATTAGGCATTGAGCTTGGAAAGTAGTGCTAAAGTCTGTTTGCTCCTCCACCTAATGTGCCAAGTGAGTGTTGTCAGGTCTTCTTTTTGATACAGAGGACTTTGTACAGTCTAATTGTAGAATCATAATCAAGTATCTTCTCCATTACCTATCTCCATTTTGATAAAAGGGTAAACAGTTAGTCTGTGTCTTAACATTTGATTGACTGGATAAGAATGTTCTTGTTTCTCCCCATTTTACTAGAAATTGGTATCCTTTAAGTAGAATTCATTTGTCCATTTCCTCTAAAGCGCTTCTTTGTCTTTGAAAAGTTTCCAAATTCTTTTGGCTACTATTTTTGTTTGAATCAACTTAATTTATATAAGGCCTAGCCCTCCTTCTTGTTTCCTCTAGCATAGTTGTTCCTATTTCATTTTGGCTCTTTTGGAGACCTCAGCTTTCCTAGAACAAAGACAGTTCTTCATGCATTTTTTCGTCTTTTGACCTTCTTAAAAATGAATGAGTGTGAGCTCTAGTGATTATTTAGATTGTTCATTATATAAATAATAACCTAAACCCTTCCTACTTGAGATAGGAATTTGTTCTATCAAGCATTGATTTTATTTTTGAACTTCTCCAAAAGTATTATGCAATATTGGACCTTCAGCTTCTTAGATAAAATTGCCACCCTTAGGTACTTTAAAGGAAGATTTTGAATGATCAAATCAAAGATGTTCTTTAAACAATCAATATTGGAAACATCACTAGAGAAATATGTTATGCTTTTCATAGAATTAAGTCTCAATCCAGATGTCTTAGAGAGCTCCATTAATGATTTATGTAAAAGTGACATAGATTTTTGATTAGTAGCATAAAACAAATTAAATCATCTGCAAAGCTGAGATGAATTAGATTGAACACCTCACATTTTATGATAGTAAATGAAATTAAGTTTTACATCTTTAATTGATTTGATGATTTTGTTAGTATTTCCATTGAGATGGAAAACTAGTATAGAGATAAATGATCCACTTGTCATATCCCATTTGAGCCTTTAAACAACCTAGAGGGGGAACCATTAATGAGCACACTATAAGAGGGGGATTAGAGACGCTCTCTGATCTATGAGACAAACTTTGGAGGAAGACCAAGCCACTCTAAACTACTGAGAATGAAATTACATATAATGTTGTCCAATGCTTTAATGAAATATACTTTTATAGCATAACATTTGATAGATCTCTTGGTATTGTAGTACGTCATTAGCTCCTGCACTAGTAAAATATTATTTGAAATGGATATACCTTAGATGAAAAGTTCTTAAGAGTGATGAATTAACTTCTTAAGAGGGTCCTTAAGCCTGTTAGGTAAAATCTTTATAATCATCCTATACACTATATTGCAACAAGCTATATGTCTAAAATCATCTAGAGAGATGGCATTGGGAATTTTTGGAATCATACAAATATGAGTAGCATTGATCTCCCTCAACATCTTCCCGTGTGTGAGAATTCTTAAGCAACGTCCATAAGTAGTTGATCTATGATATTCGAAGTATTTTGGAAAAGTGGGCATATTAGGACCTGCGGCCTTCCTTAAATTAAGAGAAAATATAACTCCCTTGATTTCCTAGCTAGTAGCTAGTTTTTGGATCATCCAAGTTGTTTGGGAGTGGGAGGATCCATTCAACTCAACTAGTTCCCGTAAAGAGAATTGACAAACATTGTTTCAAGCTAAAAACTCAATGTAGAAATTAGTCACCATTCTTTCAATAAAGATCTTATTAGTCAACAGTTGATCATTGTGATATATTTCTTCTTTCTAGGATGAATTATGGAAAAGTTTTGTATTGTTATCCCCTATTTTATCCATATATTCCTTTCCTTTTTGCATAAGAAAGGAGTTAAGATATGGTAATGCCTTATTATAGTCCTTAAGCTTCCTAATCTCTTTAGAATGCAAATCCTAGTTGATGGGATAAATATAATAGGCATTATAGATCTCCCTTAACTATTCTTTAGCCTTTTGTAATCTCTTCTTTGTAGGAAATCCACCAGAATTGTAAAACTACTTTAGTTTGGCTCTAAGTAATGGGAGTTTTCTCATGAGCTGGTAGGATTTATAACTAGAGACATAACTTCCTTAAGCTTCTTTAACTTCCTCCATGAATACTTCCTTATTGATAAGAAAGTTGAAGAACTTGAAAGGAACATTGCTCTTCCTCATGGGGGAAAAATCTTGGATCTCCATATAAGAGTGGTTAGAAAAAAAAGGTGATCTAATAAAACACAGAGTTAAGGAAGCACCTCATCTAGCTTTAGTTAGACAAGATTCTATTAGGTTTTTTCCTAATTAAGGCTCCACCTTTTTGCTTGTTACTCTAGGTCAAAATGTTCCCAATAAACTTTAGGTCAGTTACCTCTAGAATGGTGATCACCCTTTTTAGCTCCCTACCCAAATTAGAGTGATTAACCTTATTACCTTGAGCTTTAGAAGGGAGCAATACACAATTAAAATCTCCTGCTATAATCTAATGGTTTGCCAATAATTTTTTAATGATTTATAGTCTTCCCATAGTTTAGCTCTTTGAAATTCAAAGTTGAAGCATATATCACGGAGACCTCAAAAGAAATGAACGAATTATCAAACTTGCAATTAAGGTGTACATATTGATCTAATCTAGATTGAAGTTTCACTTTAACCTTCTCCCTATTGTATGAAAATATAATTCTACCATTGTAATGATGTTTATGGTTAGTGTCATACTCCCAGCTTTTGCCAAGGAATCTTATTAAGTGTTGGAGTTTATGATTTTTTTCTAGTTTCTAGCAGTCCTACTAAGATAGGATGTTTCTTCAAAATGAAGTTTTTGACAGCCTGCCTTTTAAAGGGCTCATTTGTACCCCTAATATTCTAAAAAATCATTCATGATTGACAAACATTCTTCAACCTCCTTTGAGTTTCCTTCTTCCTACCTGACTTCCTTAAAGTATTTAGAGATAAATTTAACTGTTCTATATATGCATTCCATATTTTATTATTATGATGGTCACCTCCTCATTAGTAATAAAATCTAGACCATTTGATCTTACCTCCTCACTTGTTTCATTATGCTTCTCTTTTTGTGCTAGAATATAGGCTTGTTCTACTTATTAAACAGCATGTATACTCTCAGGCTTGTCTGTCAACTTGCCTATTTGCTCTTTTACTAAGTTATCATCATCAATAGCTAGCACTGGATCTTCCTTAATTCCCATAAGCTTAGTATAACTCCCAATTTTTTTCTTTCCTATTGGCTTCCATTTTCCCCCTTATTTGAGGTCTCCAATTATAAGAGAGGTGGACTTTTGTTTTGGTTAATTCCCTATTTATATCAAGTTTCATAATAAACATAACATCCGGGAAATCCTCCTTCAAGCTCACCTCAATGCATATTCTATTATAATTTATTTTTTCTAGCTTGACAGTAGCTAAATAAAAGGTAATATGAAGTCCTATAAAGCTTGCAAGGAATCTTAAATGATCTAGAGTCCGGTACTCTAGTGGAATATTGTGGAAATTAATCCATAATGGAATGGAGTCTACTCTAGACTTGTCGGGCTTAAGACCAAGAACCCATTTTTGGAAAAACATAAGATGTCCCCTAATGTGCCATGACCCAACTTCCAATACCTTGCTTAGGGAATCACTGTTAGTGAATTGGAAGAGGATTGTGCCATCCTCAGTTAGCAAGAATTTGTTTAACCCTTTACTTCCCAATCTAACTTGCGCCTAGTTTTGAATTTGTAGAAAGGTAGGTCTTTTATTGAGAAAGTAGTAGCCTACCATCATGTTTCTCCATTATTTTGCTCCTATTGCAGCATCTCCAAAGGACAAGTAACAATTCCTTATTTAATAGCAGTAGGAAAGTGCTTTGTTTTATCCCTTGAGTTGTTAAAGGCCACCACATTGCTCCAATTTTTTCTTGATTTCATGCTCCTAGCTTCCTGTGGAGTTGGAACTAACTCGGTTCTAAACAATGAGGGGATAGAGGATCCCCAGAATAGCCTCTAGCGATGGCCTCTATAAGTTGTCCCAAAATAGCAACTTATTGGTTTCTTCAACAACTACTTCCTAAAGTAGCAATATCAGACCTTTTTATATAGTTGCTTCACCATTTCATCTTTTTTAACCATTCAAGCTGATCCTTTCATTAATAGGTAAAGGAACCAAATCCCATAGAGCTAGTGAGCTAAAGTCATAATAATTAGTCTTTTGAACAACTCTATTATATGTAAATTCACTGACAATATACATTCTTTTAATTTTTTTATCTTTAGCTACTTTTAGATGCTCTTATGGGAAAAGTTGAGTACTAAATTATTGCTTTCAATTAATTGTCATCTCAAATGGATGATCAAAATAATTTTAAAAAAATTATTAATTTAGTTCTCAACTTTTCCCATAAGACCATCTAAAAGTATCTAAGGAACTTATCATCTCTATTAAATATAAGAACACCTTAGAGTTGTATTATCTCTCTGAAGAACAAATCAGCTATGTTAGTTGCAATATCAGTTTTATTATATTCAATGAAATATTTCATCTTAAAAAATCAATAAAAAAACATAGATAGATTCTTTTCCTTATTTTGACCCATGCAAACCCAAAACAAAGTTTGTAGAAATATCAATCCAATATTTTCTAAAATCCACAAAGGAGTATGCTATTAATCCCTTAATTTTCATTTAGTTTTCTAAATTACTATTTATTTCCCTCAATTTATAATTTCCCATATAATGTGCTTTTTCCTATTATTTTTATTCTTAAACTTGAATTTTTAAGTATTTTGCATTTTTTACATTAGAAGAGGAATTTTTTATTATTTTGTTATAGAATTAGTGTGGAGATATTTTGTGAATAACTGGTGGAAATTAGAGGATAAGTTTAGTGTCTTAGAAGTTTTGGAGAAAATATTAAGAATAATTAATGTTAGTGAATAAATTGGAGAAAAATGTGCTAAAAGTGAAATAAACCTTACTTATTAGAGAAAATTTATTTTTAGGTAATTAATGTGCCTATAAGTGATAAAATATGTGTAAATATTTTATAAAATAAAAATAAAGGAAGAAATAGGTGAAGAGATGCTTATTAAAGGCATAGTTAGAATTTCATATTATAGGGGCATGGACATAAATTTTTGAAACATGTAATTTAGGGTTTAATTACTGCAAAAGAAGGAGATATAGAGAGAAGGAAATGCAACTCCTTAAGGAGAAGAAGGAGAGAGAGCAAAGGAAGAATCAAGAAAAAGCACGGAAGACAAAAAAGACCTGATTTCCAATAGTAGGTAAGTGGGATTACATCCCTTCTTCAATCCCTCTTGAAACCAAATTTTGTGTGATGAGTTTGAGAAAAATTAATACTGATATTTGATCTCTATTTTTATTTCTTCTAAATAAACGTAAAAGTTTTGAGGAAATATAATGCGATTTGTGAGATATAGGTTAATAAGTGTAGTTGTTTTGTTTTAGACATGAATGACTGAACTATTTTTCTCTAATTATTGTAGGGTAAATAAATGAGAATTTTATGAAGTGTTAAACATAAAAATTAAAGATATCTAGTTTATTCTCATAAAAGAGCAAATGCCTAGATTTTGTAAGTTAGGAGATATAGTCAAATTTTGGTTTGTCTAGTAGGACTGAAGTTAGGTATGGGATTGTACTTACGATTTAAGGGCCTAAAGAACTGATTTAGATGTTGGTTAAAGCATAAAATTTGTAGGTTTAGATGTTTTGTAATTTTTAATAAAATGGTTTGGGTAACTTCCTAATGGTTTGGAGATATAGCTAATTTATCATACACTATTTAGGATGTTATAGCATCATAAGTGTTCTATTATTAGGAGCTAATTTTGGAGAATGTAGGAAATGAATTTGGGAAAATTTTCAATATGAAAATTGCATACGTGTGTGCGCGTGTGTATGTGTGTGAATAATAAGTGTGTAAAATTTTGTGATTTAGATTTAAATGGATTTTAAGTTATGCTTCTTGAGAATTTTATGCTCTATAAGTAAATTTTATAATGAGTCAATATGAATAGCCCATGAAAATGTTATGTTGAAATTTTATGACAAGTTCTTTGAACTTATTACTAGAGTGTAAATTGGTTTGTTTATTTAAAAATAAGTAATAAAGTGATAAAATAAGTGTTCTTCATAAAAATATACGAATAAATGGATTGGTTAAATAAAAATGAATGAAAGACCTAAGTGAGGCGACTTACGTAAGTTCCCTTATACAAGACCTAAGTGAGGTGACTTAGGCAAAAGACCTAAGTGAGGTAGCTTAGGTAAAAGGCCTAAGTGTAATATCCCAATACCTGCGGGGAGGTTAAAATAGTAAATAAGAAAGAGTACTGAGAGATTGGAAATGTATTACATGCTCATCCATTATATGATATACTCATACACGTGATAATGAATTTTTATGCATATGAAAAAAAATTGCACATGCATTCATGAATAATTTCAGGTATAATTGAATCTGTTATGTGATTTGATGTTGAGAATTGTGAAATTATTGTATTGAAAATTAAATTGGAGAGTGTAACCATTGAATTGAAATTCCATTGAATTTTAGGAATAATTTCTAAAAGTGTTGAAGATTATTGTACTAGGAGAAATGCCAATTGGCAAGCAAATTGATGTATGAAAAATGGAGACAAGAAACTAGATGATATTGGAGAATTGTTAAAAATGACTTTGAAAATTTCGAAGATGACTTATAATTTGAGTGAAGATGATATTGAAACTTTTAGAGACGTATGGAGTAAAGTTGAATGGTGCTAGAACGTCTAAGAGATGAATCTTTAAAATCTTCTAAAGTCTGTTGTTAGTTGAGTCCTGCAGCCAACTCCAACTAACAGAATGATGGAGGACCATCCCCACAAGGTCTCAAGGATGTTGAAGACATACGTTTTGGTGAACAAGAGCAAGAAAATTAGGCACAAGTTAAAGACAAGGATCCGGGTGAAGAACAAGGTGAAGTTGGGTTGGATTTGATGTTTAAGTTCCAAGCTAATTTCGGCCCATCTGGTGATCACAAGGCAGCTATTTTAGCTCCTTAAAATTGACATTTTATATTTCCGGATTGGTTTGTTTGTTGTTTCAGTTTGACTGTATTGAACCAGCCTTTTGGTCTCCCATTTTCAAGTTATTGGAGACTTAAAGGAGTTTTAATGTGTGTATGGTCAGTTTTGAGCTTGAATGGCCGAAATCCTTATGGCTATTCCAAGAGTCAAAACTTTCCTTTTATACTTGTCATTTTCTTTGCAAAAGGAATCATCCAGTTTTATAAAATTTTTTTAGAAAATATTGACAGCTTTTTCTTCAATTTATTGGCAAGAAATTGTCTGGGTTTTTGGCCTGTATCTTGTTCTTGTTCTTGTTCCGATCGCACTGCCTTACCGAAAAATCTGCACAGTTTTTGTGAATCCATTCTAATCTGCCTTGCCATGAGTCAAATTGTTTATTTTTGATTTCCTTTGAAAGTAGGCAACTTGAAGAACAACTCCAATTCGAATTTCTAGAAACTGATCTCACAAACTGTTCCAATCCTACTTTGAATTCTGCCTTCATTGCCTAGAAATTCCTGTACGAGCCCAGAAAATGTTCTAACTTCAAACAACCATAAATCATTCTTCCCATATCCAAATTGAGAAATTCTTTTTTTGAAATCATCTTTCAAGAAATGAGTTAGAAGAATCAAAAGTCTGTTTGTATCAGTTCATCTTCTATTTCCCAGAAAATCCCAATTTTCCCCAGAACGTCCAAACACATCCCAATCATACATGTCCACCTTCGAACCCACATAACTCACCCGTCCCTTAACCAAATGTAGCACCCCACTTCTGCAGGACCCGAAACCGACATCGATGGTGATATCCGAGTCCGTGCCCTCGAAGGTGGCATGCTAAGGCACTCAATCATTCACAAGCTGGTATAAATTTTTTTTTGTAAAACTCTAACATTACAGAAGTCCGTTTCCAAATTGGGCCAAATAACAAAAAAAAAACAATCGATAGAATACAATTTTCATTAGCCAATTGGGACCCAATTTCATTCATAACCCTTTTTAGTTATAAATCATTCCACTTTGGGCCGTTTGGGCCCATTTCAAAGGCAACACACTTACAAACATTTCCAATTGAAAAAATTGATACAAATAGAAATATCCGCATTTAATCAACCCCATTTACAAAAATTCCCATACTTCACTATTTATTACAGACAGAAATATTCAAATACATGTTGTACAGAAATTTCGGAATACACTTTATACAAAAATAAGAAAATTCTAATGCAGACGCGAACTGATCCCAACCTCCAACTTTCCTGTGCATACAGTAAGTATACTCTCGTTGCATAACGGGCTATTCTTCTGAGTCCTGGAAAATAATTGCAATGTTTGGGTGAGTTTTGGGAACTCAGTGAGTGACCATCATTGATGGCTCACCTAGTCACATAGCACATATTTCACATTCATATCATGTCATATCTCACGTTCAATTTCACACTTCACGTGCAATACAATT
>JANVCL010000007.1:16408420-16424785 GCA_026546855.1 Erythroxylum incrassatum | reverse complement strand
CATTCCAATTACTAAAGCTACAATCAATCAAACTGATGTAAACCTCACAACAATCAAACTGATAATTCTTCTCATGATCATTCTCTTCGATTATATCTTTTGATCAGTAGACACACTTGACATCTTTCAAAACTGCCATCATTCATTTAATTAAAATTTAAATAACACATATGTTTTTTATGCTACACATCTTTTCAAAAGATTATCCAAGTCTTATACTCAGTTTAAACTCAAAAGTTCATTCTTCTTTTATTACTGTAACTTATTCATCCTTAACAAGAATACTTAGAGCCTTTCCATATTCCTCTCCTTATTACTTTCTTTTGAAACTACCACAAAGGTTATTCCTTTTAAGTTCAAAATTATATGAGGAGTAATTTTCTCACAATATGGCTACAATAAAAATTTGAGAAACAAATCTCTTTACATTCATATTATTCCCACTTGAATTAGATAGTGGTAAAAAGCTCCCACTAGATTATAATTTTCATTGATCAGAAACCAATTCATCATCTTCTAAATTACTCCCACTTAGATCAATACCATTTAATTCTTACAAGATTATTCTAATTTAGTTTCTCATATTGAAATAAGTTTTGAACTATCTTTTCTTGATTTGGAAATTCATTCTTTAAGAATGAGATAACTTATGATACAAATTCAAATACTTTTTTATTATATTATTCACCTTTGAACATATATTCTTTAGAATGATAAAAAAATATTTTAAAGATACTCTTCTTCTTTTTGGAACCTAAATTCTTATTATTATAAAAGGGGTCATGAATATAGGTAACAAGCACATTCTTCAGAAATCAAACATGGTTAATTAGTTCTCTTACATATTGATATCTCAAATTGTTTTAAGATATCATTTCATAGGCACCTTATCAAGTGTATATTTGATCATCAATGACACATCACCCCAACAGTTAATAGGCAAATGTTCTTTTTTCTCCCATTATTTTGTTAGTCAGACAATATTCACAAGTATACTATTTTACATTATATATGTCTTCCAAAGAAAATATGCCTGATCACTCAATTTAATCCAATATGATCAAGTCTAGCATGCCACAAATTGGCATAGATATTATAAGAACTAGATGATGTTCTTAAACAAATTTCTTTTAATAAATAACATCTAAAATTTCAAAAATATTAAATATAAAACTATAGACAATGTTCCTTTCCACCATTGTGGAAATTAACACCATATGTAAGACTAAACAAGACATAGGCAAGATTTGTTATCTGTGGGAGGCTCTTTTCCTTTCCCAATTTAGTTGGACTTAGTTCTTCTTGGAACCCTAATAATTATGGAAGGCTTCCTTTCCTCTTTTCACTTAAATTCTTTATAGTACTTCCTCTTCATAGAAGTCCATGTGAGTATAACTTAGCCATATATGTCTTAGTATATGTCTTAAAAGCCTTATGATATTTATCGATAAGTGCCTCGTAGCATCCTATATCATCTTGATATTTATATTATAGGTTAAGTGCATTTCCATATATTCCTAGCATGGAGGTAAGATTGTGTAACAACATATACCATCTTAAAATAAGATGAGATATGACTAACATTCCTCGATTCACTATGTTTGACATTAGTTTCATATGCCTCAACATTAGGTTCTAATATATTATTTATTTATTTATTTATTATGGTATATGTACATATACATATTAAACATAATAATGAGTGATCATTTTATGGTCATAAAAGGTTTCACCATAACAAGTTACCATAAAGGATCATATGTCGTTGGCAAGGTCATACCTTTTAATCTTTAATGTAACATCATCATATATGTTTTATAAGCCAAAGAGTTCTTCTTTTACATGTGTTACTTCCTATGGTGCAATTTCTAGAGGTAATTTTGTTGCTTTAAAATTCTTAAGGTGTTTCCACATTATCTATTAACTGTAATGGAAAATGAAGTTGTGGGCACATATTACATAACCTAGGTGCTAAGAAGGTGATTATGTGTTATCAACATTAATTGAGCTATAAAGGGCATGGTTGTGGTTTCCATTATAGCTTGCTCAATCGCTACAATGTCTTACAACATTTAATTATTTTAGTCTTCTGAATATCTTAGCATGTTGTTAACTTAAACATACTGGAAAGGAAAAAGGTAGCTAATGTCTCCACTAAATTAGGATGTTTTGGTGACAAAATAAATGCATATTTGCTAAAACTGTTGATAATTTATAGTTTTATGATATCACAAAAGACTTCATGAAACATAGAATTGAAAATTCTTGGTACCCTCTTCTTTATTCAATATCAAGCTTGGGGTTCAATTGAAGTTTGTGGTTATTGTTTAGATAGCTAGTAAATGAAATGCATATATGGAATTACAGGAATAGAACTTATGGATGGAAGCAATGTCTTCATGATATATATGTGTGTATATGTGTATATGCATGTGTGTATATATAAATATATTTTTATATATTTTTCCATGTGCTGGCTGTATTATGTTATCATTGTTACTCTCAGCCTTAGTAATTGTCAAAACTAGAAAATTTGTTGTTATAGTTAAAGATCATATTCTCGAAAGAAAGTTATTACATCTTCTTCCTTTTTTGCTATTGTAACTTGTTTTGCAGATATATTAATTTCAGTTGACATCTTCAGAAAAATTGAAAGGTAATTGTTTTGAAAGGCTCCTGAAGTTTATTTCAGTTAAAGGTAATTGTTTAAGGTATTTTTAAGGCAATTAAGTTCATTCTTGATATGCTCTATCTTTCTCATACAAATAGATAGCTTATAGCCCTATATCAGGTTGTTAGCAAGGGACAGATAATCGTAGCAGTAGATAATCATAGTAGTTAGTTTGTTGGGCCCGAATTTTCTTGGAAGTTAGAATTGTTAAATGAGAAATTGTTGGCGATTATTCATGTGTAAAGAAAAGGATAATTCTTGAATTTGAAATAAAGTAGAAAAGATGGTTTAGGTACAAGACGGGTTGTATGTGAAATGTTGGAAGTTAAAAGTTGGAAAATGTAATTGAAATATGTTCATTAAGTATGCTTCGGTGTTTTAGCCATAAATTTTGCTTTAATTATCCAAATGAGATGATTCTTGATTTGGATTAAACTAGAAAAATAGGGTTACAAATTGTTTGATGAAATCGAGTTTTGATTTAGTCTCTAAGAATTTCAATTTCGGGATGGAATTTAAACACATAATATTGTTTCAGCATAAGAACAGTCTGAAATGTTTGGAGTATAACTTTTAGACTATTGAATCAAATTGAATGATTCTGATGTCATTAGAAAATTAAGACAATGTCTAGAAGGAAGTGCTATCAAATTCCTTCATTTACACGACTAAAAAAAGTATTGATTTTTTGGAAGGAGTTAAGCATGATTTAAATAAATTTTGAGGCCTTGATAGATTAATTATTTTATTTTTTTGAGTTAATTAGCATGTTAATGTGAGTAAGATTTTTATGACATAAGTTGATTGAATTATAGTATTAAGGTGGTAAGATTGCATGAGGGACAAATTTGGCAAGCCACTTAAGCTTTTAAATTACAAGGTTTATTAGTAAGGGTAAAATGGACTTTGTTCATTCAATAATGGTATAAAAGGAAGAGAAAAAGGTTGTCTTGCAATTAAAAGAAGCAAAAACGTGAATGAGAAAGAGGAGAGGAGAGAGAAGCATGAAATAGAGAGAGAAGAAGAGAAAAGAAGGATGTGAGATAGGTTTTGTTTTTTATAAACATTCAAGAGTGATTTTGAAGTTTATTCAAGAAGGAAAAAGAAAGAGGAGGATGAGAGCCTCCATTAGAGCTAAGAAACTCTTCAATTGGTGAAGAATCAAGGTAAGTTGGATCTTAACATTTTGGATTTTTGAAAGGGTTTTAGTTTATATGGCTTAAGAAATGTATGGGTTTAAGTTTTCCAAGATCAATTTTGGTAATTATGTCTTATGGGTTTCTCAATTTGGAATCACTATTGATTTAGGAATTTTGCCATTGTGAAGAAATTAAAGAGAGAGGCAAGAGGGGCAAGGGGAGTAGAGGCTTTTTGAACAAGTTTATAAGCAAGGAATCAATGTGTGGGTACTTGTTTATAATTGAGTAAATAAGTCACTTCTGTTTTCTTTAAATCAAGGAGATTTAATGATTTAAATTGCATTATAAGTGTTGCATTAATTATGTCTTGAATGAATTGAAAAATTGCTACATGTTTGATATGTGAATTGTGTGATGATTTATGAAAATGATTTCTTTGAAAGGATCACATGTTTATGAAATCATGTTTTTGGAAATTGTTTTCGAAATACCTCATGTTTATGAAAAATCAAGTTTCGAAAAGTGTCATGTTGGGCAACAAGTTTTCAAATACATGTTATGTGGGTTTTGGTAGTGCATTCAAGAATGTCACGTGCATGTTGACCAAGTTAAGGCTTCTCCCACCTACCCGCTAGTGGCACGAAGCTCCTTCATGGACTCTCTTAAGTTTATGACTACACAAGACCATTATGTGGAATTGTGTAGTTTGTCATGTTTATGGATCTACCTAAACCATTATGATGTGCTTATGTGCTTATAATATATGAACAAGTTTGATGCATTCATGTTTTGTGGTTTATAAATTTGACTACATGATAAGAATTTGAGAAACAAGTATTTTATGGATTTCAACAAGAATTTTTCTATGACAATGAACTTTTTGAATGGTTTTGCCTATTTTTCTGTTATAACCTGTTACTCATGAGCTTTCAAGTTCACCCCCACTCTCCTTCCCCTATTCAGGTGATGAGCAAAAGATCGAGTGAAAGTGAATCAAAGCATAAATCTGAATTTGCATGTTTTGTTTTGTTTTGGAGTAGTTTATGTAAAATAAAGCTGTAATTGCATTTTGAGCAATTATCATTCAAGTAGCTTGTGTAACTTGGGATTTTGCGAAATGATGTATTGTGGCATGAGAAGCCAATAAAGCTTGTAAACACTTATCTTATGATGTTAATGAAATATGAATTTGTGTATGGATGATTGTAAGTTGAAATGTGAATTTGTGTATAGATGATAAGTTGATGAATTTTGAACATAAACTATTGTTATATATATAAGTGAGGCATTATGGAAAAGAAAGATAGGAATGTTATGAATGATGAGATGTTGTTGAATATGAAGAGTCAAATGAAGTGAGGTTGAGAGTTTGATGAATTCCAATTGGTAGTTGAATTGTTATGAATGATGTTGTGATGGAGGAAGTATGAAGAGTCAATTGAATTAAGGTTAAGAGTTTGATGAATTCCAATTGGTAGTTAAATTGTTATGAATGATGTTGTGATAGAGGAAGTAAAGTTGGGAAGATTTTGCAAGTTTTCACAGGGATAAGATTGGTTTTCTGACTTTTAGGAAAAATCTGGAATAATCTAGATAGAACAAGTCAATTTGTCTTCTTAGAAGTTGTATATGATCCTTCTAGCTTTCAAACACTATAAAGTTCGTAATTTTTGGATACTAGAGTGAAAAGATATGATTGTTACAAGATGTGATGCTACATGGAATGTATTCACATGATAGTTATGCTAAATGATGAGAATGTGGTTTTGATGAATCAAATGGGTTGAGAAATGAGAGTTTTATGTGATAGATTTGGTGCTTGAATTGATATGGAGTGGTTTTACACTAAAAGGGTTGAATTTAGGAAGATTGTGAGTGAATATGATATTAAATTGGATGTAGGAAGCATTGGAGAAGCTTTGGAGGGGATTGGGGAACCCCTATATCCGTAAGACAGACTTTAGGTACATTAAACGGACCTTCTCGGGTCAAAAATGACCCCTAGCATTGCCCATGTCCGTTAAACAGACCTTCTCGAGTGAAAAAGAGCTCCTAGGCTTGACAATGTCTGTTAAACGGACATTCACTATATAGTTCCAGTAAATACCAAATTTTGATGATCTTAGAGGCCAAATCTCACTTTATGGTCTTCATGAAAGTTATAGATATCGATGTCTTATTTCCAATCATTCAAAAACGACATCAATCCGACATCTTGGGTGAAAGTTATGGTAATCGCGCAATAATAGGTACAAATTTGATTCAGGGTATAAACATGTTCGATTCTTTCGGGCATAACTTCCTCATCTGACCTCCAAATGAGGTGATTCTTAAAGCAATAGATTCATAACACATATATCTATCTCTTCAAAAAAATTTGTATCTTTTGGAGTTGATTTGAAAAAGTTTGATGGAGAGAAATTGAGGAATCGGTTGGGAGAGCATGATTAGGTTATGAATATACTTTAGGATTTTAAGCATATCTTAATCTATAGAGCTCCGATTAAGATGATTATTGCTTCAAAACAAACTAGAGACATGAAGCTACAATTTATTTGAAGAAATCAAATTGAAATTCTAGCCTGAAGGATCCTAAATTCTATTCACAAATAGGAGACATGAGTTTGAGTATAGTGTACTGTTCAGTATAATAATAGTCTGTAAATTTTTGGGATGTTATGAGAATGAAAGTGAAATGAGATGGCTAATGAGGGTTAAATGGTGATATGCTCACGTTTTATGACTCCAGATGTTTGGGCTCCGAAAATACGCAAAAATGGAGAAGATCATATTTGATGGTTCAGCAAGACTACATGTCTGGTATTAGTGCAAGAGTTGGGTTCTGAAAACGGAATCTAATATTTATGGTATCAGAGACAGGGTTGGACTCCGGAATCAAGCGGTGCCCAACATATTGTGGTATCAGAGCATGTTTCATGTTTTCGCAAGAGTTGGATTCCGGAATCAAGCGGGGTCTAACATGAGGGGTATCAAAGCAAGAGTTGGGATCTGAAAACGGGATCCAACATAAGTGATATCAGAGTAAGCGTTAGATTTTGAAAATAAGCGAGGTCCAACATTACTAGTTAAAACATGTTAATTACTTCAATTACAATAATTTGAATTTGAATTACCTCTGAAACGGATACATCCATCGATATTGAACTGGGCCAGCTAGTTTTATTTAATAACTCTATCCTTGTCTGAGATAGATGGTACATACATGGATTATTTCTTTTCAATACATATGTCCAAATGTATTTGTGCACAAAATGCACATGTTGTTAATGTACATTTAGGACAATGTATTCTTTGAATTCCTTGGTTAATTTGATCAAGGGTTTGCCTCATGTGCTAAATGCACATGTATATGCTCTATACAGTCAAAGAAGCTTAGAGGAAAAATCCCTTCTAACTTGTACAAAATTACTAGAATTTCCCTTTCTAGTTTTTCCGTTTCAGCCAACATGATTTCAGATGATGTTAAACTTTTGAAAAACAAACTTATTTCTATTATTAGTTCCCAAACCTTATTCGATAGCAACTCCCGAAATGCAATTGGAATTAGCCTTTGCATAAACTCATGGCAATCATGACTTTTATCCGAAATAATTTGTACTTCCTTATATCTACACACCTTGCCAAGTTTGAATCATAACCATCGGGAAACTTTAGACTTTTCAACCATTCACACAATATTTCCTTTTGGTATTTGTCCAAAGTGTAACATGCTTTCAG
The DNA here is from genome assembly GCA_026546855.1 of Erythroxylum incrassatum. Classification (NCBI taxonomy): domain Eukaryota; kingdom Viridiplantae; phylum Streptophyta; class Magnoliopsida; order Malpighiales; family Erythroxylaceae; genus Erythroxylum; species Erythroxylum incrassatum. The sequence goes on along the minus strand of JANVCL010000007.1, from coordinate 16,417,237 downwards.
ATATTTACCGGTGCGAACATCTCTATGTAATCCTTTTCTTCAATAAAAAAGTTGCAAATTAGCTCGTGATTTTGCATTGTCTTTTATCCTTCTTTAATATTCATTATGGTATTGAACAAATTGTCAAAAATATTTTTTTCAATATGCATCACATCTAGATTATGACGTATCAAATCATTTTTCCAATATGGTAAATCCCAAAAGAAGCTTCGTTTCCTCCAACCAAAGTTTTTACTAATGCTTGTATTTACTTCATTAGCTTTAAATTCTGTAACTTTCAGCAAGCCTAATTCCTCAACCTCCTGCAAAATCTCTTCACCAGCTTTGTGAGGGGTAGGAGGTGTTCTTACCATCCTATTCTTAATGAACTTTTGTTTATTGCGTCTAAATGGATGATTTGGAGGAAGAAATTTCCTGTGATTGTCAAACCAACATATTTTGCCCTCGTTTGGAAGATAAAATGCATCAGAATCATTGCCACAATAAGGACAAGGCAATTTTCCTGCTATGCTCAATCCAAACAATATGGCATATGTCAAAAAATCACTAATGGTCCACATCAAAGCTGCTCTCAACATAAAATTCTATTTCAAAGACACATCATATATCTGAACACCATATTTCTAAAGATGTTGCAACTAAGATATCAACAGTTGTAAGAATACATCAATTTTATGCTTCGGGTCTGTAAGCCCTGGCACAATCACTATCAAGAACATATATACATCTTTCATGCACATCCATGGAGGCAAATTATAATGAGTAATTATGAATGGCCATGATGAATATTGTTGGTCGGATTGACCAAAAGGTTGGAATCCATCCGTCGACAATCCCAACCTAACATTTCAACTTTCAGTTGTAAACTCAAGATAAGTTTCATTGAAATATTTCCATGCCAGTGCATCTGATGGATGACTCATTATATCATCTTCCTGTTCGTGCTCATCATGCCATCTCATGTGAGATGCAGTAACATCAGAAGCATATAGACTTTGAAATCTCGAAGCTAGCGGGAAATAATACATTTGCTTCCACGGTACTATTTTTTGTTTCATAGAATGCTTTCTAGGCTTGAATCTAGATTGACTACAAATTTTGCACTCTAGTAATTCCACATCATCTCTCCAATATAACATACATTCCAATTCGCAACAATAAATCTTTTCAACAAGCAAACCAAGACCCCTAATAAGTTTTTTCATATTGTAAAAACTATCAACCATTGTATGATCAAGAATCAATGATTCATTATACTATTCAAGAATTTTATCAAAACTACGATCCAAAATATGCCTTTCAGACTTTATGTTCAAAATTCGAGCAATTGAAGACAATTGGGTCATTGTCTCACAATTTGGCCATAATTTTTGGTCAGCTAACTGTAGTAAGTCAAAAAAACTATTTTGCATATGGGTAAGGTTCTTCTTCAAGATTTTCTCTATTTTCCTTAAAGGTATAACTGGCTACATCATAAACCATTTGTATGTACCGATTTTCAGTTCCATCCACATAATTTGTTATAAATCCAATCCTCTCTTCAAATTCAGTTAAGTTGATAGATGATTGTGCTTGATTACCCCTTGAGGTGCTACAAATCAATGGTTTCCTATATCGTGTCCACTCAAAATAATTGGAGACAAACCTTTTTCTCTGCAAATGCCCATTAACTTCATCAATAAGAAGGAAACATTTGTGTTTGTACTTTTTATATGGACTTATGGTCTTTGGTACATCCATATATGCAAGTTAAGAACATGCATAATGAATAAAAGCTTCAACTCTCTCAACAAATTCAGGATTAATGACACCATCAGGTGTTAAACGTCTATACATCCAAGATCTATAAACATTACTTATTTCTGCAAAACTGTTAATTGAAAACAGTGATTCCATAGTTAGTATAATTCATGTTCGCTAAAGATTACAAAACATCTAAGATAAGACTTATGAATTTAGAGAACAAGTTCTCATTGTGACTCCTAGGCTCCTAGTATTTTTCACCGATGAGCCTCATGGGAGCTCCATCACAGGTTATAGGTTAAGGTTTATGGGTTGAGATCTAAAATATTTTTAAACTGAAGATCGAACATATATGTTTGTAATCATATATGTTAGAAGAGAATTAATGTCAAAAGTTTGATGTTTAACCTATATTAAATATGTACTAGTGCCAAATATAATAAGTGTTCATAAAAATATGAATACTTATTTTAATAAATTATTTTAACATATACAATTTTAAAAGGATGCGTGTAAAAATTTGCACATGAATAGTAAAGAGAAGTTAATCTTTTCAAAGAACATCAATGAAATAACAGATTGACATAATTAAGGTAATTGGAACTATAATATAAGTCAACCTATCATCCTATATTAATTCATTGATAAATCGAAGTTCATACCACAAACAAGTTTCAGTTCATGCAGGCCATTTAAATTAAAAATCCAGGAAGTTCATATGGAAAGTTTAAACCGCAAACAAATACCCAAATTAAACCAAGTTCATAAAAACGTAGTAAAAAACAAAATCACTTACCTCAACCGACACGCAGAAGGATCTTCCTGAAGTATATGAAAGAAGATGGTGACGGAGCTAGAATGAAAAATATAGAAACTTATATAAATTCGATTAAAATGTGTGGAAATTCATTATTGACATTGTCAAAAATATAAGGAAATGAATGTCATTTGAATACCTACTAAAGCTTCTCTTCAATCTCCTTCGAAATAGAAATACTGCCTACAAATGAGTTCCTACAACCAAGAACAAAATTGTTCACAGTTTAGAAAGCGGGATATATCTAGTATTGGTAAATGTCTAATTAGAAGACCTAGACAATTAGGATCCACAAGGTTAAACATTGCATCATTTAAATAAAGGAGAAAAGAGTAAGCTAATAAATATTCACCTTTATTTCCTAATTAGAATTTTGAATATTATAATTATTTACATTTATACAAACAATTAAAGGATATTAATAACATTTAGAAAAGTTAGCGAGTACATTTATTTTATGGTTTTTCACTTAACGTATTGGTTCCTACATTGTCCCTCTATTTGGAAAGAGTTTTCATAATAAGATACAAAGAACTATATTACTAAGCCTAATGGGAGTTTGAAGTTCGAAGTCATGCATTTTATAGGCAATTTAGTTTTTATTTAGAATCAAGAAACCATCATTTTAGAATTTACGGATTAATAAGAATTCTATTAAGCATACAATGAATTACATATTATAATGAACTGATACTACAAACATGATTATTATTTAAAGAGTTACAAATATTCTATAAAACTCATTAGAGGTGAAAATTTTTGACCAAAGACTTCATATTACCTCATTTGATCAATAAGAAACCTAGAAGACCTATAAAGGCTAGAAAAAGGGATAAAGGTGAAGAACCATGAAATTCAAACATATTGAGCAAGGTAGGAGCAATTATGAGATGACAACATTGTTAGGAAGTTGTTCATGATGAAAAAGTATGCAAATTTTTTACAAGAAAAATGAAAGAAACATCTTGATGGGTCTTCCTTCTAACAATAAGGTTGGAAAAATAATTTGCAAGCTTATCTCCTTAGGGATGTGGAATCTCTCCATGATCTTTTAAAACTCAATCCTCTTATATTCATTTGGCTTTAATCACATTTTGAAGATCTTATCAAAGTCTTTAAGCATGGATACCAAGCGAGACTTGTATAAGGAAAACAATTTCTTAAATTTGACTGGCTCAGGTTCTTATGACACCTTAAAAGTGGCCTTAACATTTGAATACATGGGCTAGGGTAATATGGTCTCACTAGACTTGACAAATACATGGATACTATTCCAAAAATTGGAGGCCATTTATCTTACATCACTATATTCAATAGAATAAGAGGTTCTCACCTCATTATTTGAACTACTATTATCATCTATGATACCATCATAATTTAAAAGGGAGGAAGATTTGAAGCTTAAAAAAGAACACAAACTTTTTTAACGCCTTAACACTAAATCTTCTCAAGTAAGCAAGCTGAAAAAAAAATCCAACGATTACATCTTCTTGAAGAATGAAAATAGACATACAAAGGGTAGTGGTATTTTCTTTATCAACAATTATAAAAAAATTATGAAGTGAACCATCTTGACATCATGCACCTTATATAGAGAGATGGATAATTGAGATTAACTTGAGTCAACAACTAATAAATGATAATTTACCCCCTACAGTTAGTTGAAGTTTCTATATATTATGAGGGATAAATGTATTTCATAAGAAATTTTACGTAGGAATAATCCTAATGAATCTTCTAAAGGAAGATGAAGATTCTTCTTAAGTCATCAATGTGCCTTACGAAGGCTTGAGGGTTAAACATAAGATGGATATCTAAAGGTTGATATTTCTTTTTTGCTTGTCTTTAGCATACATATATTGGCTTATGAATTAATACTTAAGGAACAATGTTGGATTATTTTGGCTTACCCATTATAGACATATGGTCGTATGGTTGAATGATTAAGAGGTGATCCTTGAGAAATCTGAAGGTTATCCTGATCAAGTTAACTAGACTTCAATACTAAAAAGTTTTATTCTCAATCAAAGTTTAGAGAAGAAACTAAGGGGAAAACAATATTCCTAATGAGTGTAGGAATATTGTATTGATGGGAGTAACCGATTTGGCACGACTCGTCATCCTTCTTTAAGCTTATGGGCCTTAAGTTTACTTAAAATGCCTAATTATTTGAAAATGGTAAGTTTAATCAATAAAAGTTTATTCATATAAGGAAGTAGAGTCTTAATCGATATCAAAGTCTAATTAAGTTTAATTAAGATATAATTCATCCACATAATCTAAGTTATAAAAGAGGAGGAAGAGTTACCTTGTTTTCATTTTAAAATAGAGATGGAAATTATCATTCTATTCTAAGAAAAGGACATAGAGGAGGAATTAGGCTATATTAGAAAACATATGACAAGTCTCAAGTATAATGCTATACTTATCATGAATTTAAGCATTATTCTTAAGAATGAAAAAGATGCTAATTATGATGTAAATACCATGCATAAAATGTTTATTTCATATTTTGGAATATTTACTAAGGTACTTAATTAGGGTCTCTAGTATATAACTATCTTAATGCTTCTTAATGTAGCTTAATTATACAAGTGACAATGATCTTCTTCAATTATTATACGTTACCCCCAAATATGCATGTACGCTCACTCATTAACTCATTCTCTTATACAAATCAACTCTATCTTTACAAATTAACAAAATTTTCTAGCAAGAGGCATTTCATCAAAATGTTATAACTTTACCAAAATGACGTTGTTTGGTGTTAAAACAAACGACGTCATTTTCTTCAATTTAATAATGTTCAACTGCAAGCAGACGACGACGTATAGGTTGGAAATTTACCGACGGCATTTTCCGTCGCTAATATTCCATCGGTAACATCAAAACTACATTAAATCGCCATCAATTCCCGCCTTATTTGCCGACGGTAGTATTCTCGTCGCTAAATTATATTTTCCCGTCAAATTTTCCAACGAACAAGTAAAAATTGTCGTTAATTTGCGACGGTTAATTTTCCGTCGTTATTTTTCTGTCGCTAATTCTCATTTTCCTTGTAATGATAGATTTATTTTGTTTATTAGGATATTATCATTGGATAGTAACTTGCAATTCTTTTGTGATCAAGACAAAAGCAAGTAGTCTCTTGACAGAATCCTTCAAGTTTCAATACAGGTATTCTAGCAATGACAGATCCTGCAGAAGAGATATACATGCGTACTTTCCAACCATACACAGAACAGTAGCAAATCAATAAAGAACTATTGTGCATGTTATTTATGTTTAACCGATCCCGTCTTAGGGGACACAAGAGGTTACCGAATACAGAGTTCCACCTATGGCAAACGTCGTCGTTGGTTAAGTTAGGATGGTCCAAAGATCATAATAACCTTTTAGCTCTTGAACATCCATAATGGCACGAGGATTACTCCTATAGATTGTTAAGGGATAAAGACGATGGAAGTGTGAAATAGATCCTAGATTCACCTTAGAAGCTTCCTATTTATATATTTTAATGATTATAGTGTTGGGACTCTTCAGCTTAGGTGGGAACGATCGAGAGCTTGATTGGAACAACGCAATGAAGTTACCATATTTCCTCCACGTGCAGCACAAAGTTGTGACTTTTGCGCTTCGGCCATAATTGTGGAAAACGAAACTCGGATCTTGTCATTTTCTTTCTTGGTTAAAAATGACGACTTGCTGTTGAAAGACGTAAACAATCGTGTAGGTCCGTCCATACAGTTGGGAGCAGGAATTTTAGACAGAAGGGTTTCTATTAAGGTTATCAAAATCAATGCTTATGATCTGATTTCTCATGAATTAAACTCTTTGTACCGTCCGAAAGATGTAATTTTGCGAAAATCTGATTTTGCCGCAATTGCTTTGAACTGTTTCTGTCAGTTAATTGATATAAAACAATCGCGTCAACAACTGTTAAATTTTAAAAAATGTGAATAAAAAACAACTAGCTTAATCACTTTTACCGAAAAATAATAGTTTTATTATACAAGATTTTACTGAGTCGATACTACTCGTTTCTTGATATTATCCACTCGTTCTCACACCCTGTGAAAGTATTTCACTACTAATAACACGACCATTTTGTACTAACGTTAACAAAGGATTTTCACAATATTATTTAATAATAAAGATGATAATTGAATAACTAAGTGACTGAAACCATAAGGTATAAACAACGACAACATTTGAGATAGAAAACAACTCCCCTAAATACACAACTTCGTCAACAAAAGTATGAGAAGTTGTCTAGCAAAAAAATCTATCATGAACTTTTTATATTGTCACTGAACCATTTCACGCACACCAGCCACAAAAACTCAATAAATGACTAAACATTTCATCCGCGAAACGTCATAAACAAAAGAGTTGCAACCACACAAAAACTATTGGACATTTTCACACAAAAAAACACTAATTAGACAGCCCAGAAAAATCACAAGGCCTTCGAGAAAACGCAAAAAATCAGGTGCCAAAGATACCTTAAAGTGCCCAAAAATACAGTTGTGAAGTCACTATATACTAGTCATTTTTTCCACATAAAACAACCTCTCAACAGTCCTGAAATTTACGTTATTGCAGATGAAATGCAGCTACCAAAGATAGTTCTAAAATCACCAAAAATCTGCACATTATCTTCATTAAGATATGGTGATTTTATCCCAATTAAATCTTATCTTCTCTAAGATTTTATCTCAAATAAACCTTATCTTCAAGAATTTCACACAATTACTCATCATATTGATATTCCTCAAGTAACTGATGTCTAATTACAAATAATATCCAAAATTAACTAATAAGATATTTTAACATATATCTTAATACTGTTCTGTAACTTAAGCATGTGTTAGAAGGGAGTTGCAATGAGAGGTAAAAGCCTGCGGACGAGGCCATGTACATTATTGAATTTTGATACATCACAGAGATTTAGAGTAATAAGTGCAAAATTGCATTCATCTACCACCTGAAAGTAGGGACTCTGCAATTGAATTCGTATACGAGAATGGTTTATCCATAGACGACGGGTAGGACAAGGCAAGATCAGAGAAACCTTCACGATTTCCAAATGATAGGCCACTTGCAGAAACGCGAAGAGACGATAGTTCAGGCAAAGGAACATCACCCTCCAATAACTGAACCACTTGGCGCATACTTGGCCTAGCTGCAGGCTCTGAATGTGAGCACAGTAGACCAAGTTTCAACACCAATTCCACTTCTTCTGCTACAAATTCTGTACCAAAATTTGGATCCCTGACTTCAAGAATTGCACCACTGAGCCAGTGAGCAAACACCCAATCAACCAGAATTGTCTCCTGGTTTGGTTCTATGGGCCTTCTACCACAAGCAACCTCAAGAAGAAACGCTCCAAATGCAAAAACATCAGTGCTTGTTGTGGCCTTTCCGGTTCGAGCATGTTCTGGTGCGAGATACCCCAAAGTTCCAACAACATGAGTTGTTTGTGGATCGGTTCCATGGTCATATAATCTTGCCAGACCAAAATCTCCCAATCTTCCATTCAATTCTCCATCTATCAAGACATTGCTGGCCTTGACATCTCTGTGAATCACAACTTGTTCCCATTCTTCATGCAGATAAAACAAACCTGAAGCTACCCCTTTGATGACCCTAAACCTTTGGCTCCAAGTCAATGTGGTTTTAGGTTGATCATAGAGATACTTGTCAAGACTTCCATTGGGCATGTAATCGTACACCAAAAGTAGCTCTCCTTTCCGTCGACAATAACCCAATAGTGAGACCAAATTCCTGTGACGAAGCCTTCCAATACTAACAATTTCTGCTACAAATTCCTTCATTCCCTGTCTGGAATCGTGAGACACCCTTTTGACTGCAATCTCAATCTTAGATGTTGGTAGCACACCCCTGTACACCCTACCAAATCCACCAATTCCCAACAGCCCTTTGTCTCTAAATCCTTTGGTGGCAATATACAGATCCTTGAATTTGAACCTATGCGGACCATAATCAAGCTCCCAATCCTCAACCACTTCAGCAAATTTCCTTTTCCTCCTTATGAAATAAACTATACCTGAACATACAGCTAGAACCAGAGTCAGAGATATCACAGGTATTCCAATGGTTAAAAATCTTGATGTCTTCTTTGGTCCTATTCGAGGCAGCTTAGGAAGTTGAGAGATCCTCAATGCTTCAGCTTGACCGTTCATCTTGAAGCTCCACCCCAACACGTAATGAGATGTTACAACAGAACCAGTTGC
>JANVCL010000007.1:16347331-16363497 GCA_026546855.1 Erythroxylum incrassatum | reverse complement strand
ATCATCTACAATTAACAAACATAAATGATAAATATCTTATGCCAACATTTTAAAGATTTATTGAGTTCACATTTTACTTTTTTGTGCTATACAAGTGATTGTGGTGCTTTCGTTCAAGACATTCAACAGAAAAAAGAAAGAGCTGATGTTTAACTTTTTAAGGTTTTTCCTTATTTCACTCTCATTATTTCTTTTGATTAAAAATAAATATATATTTATTTATTTTTAAATAATTTTGCGGGTACCCGCGGATTGGACCCGACTCATCCGCAAAATCAACGGGTGAGTTGGGTACGGGTAAATATGAATCGGGTAAAAAAATATACCAACCCATACCCGGACTGTTAGGGCAGCTAAAGGCAGGTAAACGGGTGACCCGCCCGTTTTGCCAGGTCTAGTTCCGCACACGCCAGTCCAAGCTACACCTTCAAATTCTGCCTCCTCCTATTTCCAACCAGCTATAGCCAGATGCACCTCCTTCTCCAGTCGTAGCTCACCTAGTCGTCAGCGAGGAGAAGCATCACTAGATAGCCACATGTCTCTTTCTCTTACTGCGTCTCCTTGGTCATTGCGATTAGTGAATGATGGCAAAAAATCTTCTTTAACACTATCGCTTCTCTGCTCTTCATCGCCAGCAACACAACTAGAAACTCCAGACCATAGCAAGTGATAGCAACTTCAGAGATCTCGCGTGGATAGCTGTTGAAAACTAGCGTATTATACAGTTCTTTGATCTAGTGTTAATTAAGTATATACCTCAAACGTGTGCGGTAATCTCGATTCTTTTCTGTTGATAGTGGATAATTCATTCATGCTTGTTCATCTCTTAATTTGTTGATAAATTTCCTCATCTCTTCTTTTATCTAATGCAAAGGCTAACAAATGAGTTACACAACAGAGAAGCAAAGAGCTGATAATGCTGAAAAAAGATACGCTAAAGCACTAGAATTAAGTGAGAAAAGACGAAAGAAATTAGAAGAAACAGAAAGAAGAGTTTATCAACTTCAGGGTTTTTTGAACAGGTAGTAGCTGTGCGATTGTATCATGTTTCAATTTAGAACTGGGGGCAAATTATATATTTCAACACTGCATCTATGAATATATATATATATATATATATATGAAGTAACAAGCTGACAATAGGCAAGCGTACTTATGTATGACTAATACTATGTCTGGTCTAGATTTATTCATCAAGCTCGGCTTCTTCTAGATTTATTGCTCTGAAGGTGCAAATTACCACATTCAAGTGAGCTTGTTAGATACTCCATTCATTGGAACTGACTCACTGAGGAAACTGTGTTCTCGAAATTTTACACTTTTAGGACATTTTCACGAGTCCATGATATTGTAGTTCCCGCTTTCGTATAATTAAGATTGTAATATTTATACTTTTTTGAGGATTTGTTTTGATAGATGATAAGTTTCTTTCTTTTCTTTTTTTTAGCTGAAAAGGAATACAAACAAGACAAAATCAATACAAAACAAGACCAAGCACCCTAGCTAACGCAGGGTCCTCCGGGACAAAGCGCCTTGCTGATCTTGAACTAGGAGTTCCCGAACGGTTGCCGGGGGAATTTGGAGAATGTGCAGCCATGGGCTTAGAAAAGCTGCAAGAGTGGCCATCTGATCCACACTCTGGTTCCCTTCCCGATACACGTGCTACAATTGAACCTCCCAGTTGCGATGTAGAAGTCTCCGAGTACCTGCCACCAAAAGAATATCATCAGTTAGAATTAGGCTGGACGAGGAGAGAATGTTAATAACCTCGAGCGACTCGACTTTCACAATGATCCTTTGGTATCCAAGCGCCCAAGCCAAGTTGAGACCGGAGTGGACTCCCCAGAGCTCCGCAGTAAGAGGAGATCCCCGTCCGATGTTGTGCAGGAATCCGCTGCACCACCGCTCTTGAGAATCCCAAATTAGTCCTCCGGTCGTAGCAATAGTATCTCCCACTTTGACTGCCCCATCCGAATTGATTTTGACCCAGCCCACCGGTAGCTTAGTCCAACCAACTAAATTGCCTACGGTTCCGCTCTAGTTACGTAAAATGCAGCTTTCCACTGTCCGTTGCTTCTTTTTAATTTTGGGTCTTGTCGATTGCATTATGCAGGTTTAATTTTAAGGAGTGGGATAGTGATAAAGGAGCATTTGATGATTACTTATGAAGGTCTTGTCATAATAGCCCCTTGATTCTCACTAATGATTTTATTAATTTTATACCCTAGATCTCTACTTGTCATAATAGTCCCTTGATTCTCACTAATGAGACATTTTAGGACCTCCTTCAGCCTATTTGCCAATATCTTAGCAATGATATAGGTCTGTAGTCATTCCAAGTTTTCGGGCTGGAGTTTTTAGGGACTAGGCATAGGAAGGTCTTGTTTATTTCTTTTAGTAACACCCCTTTTAGGAAGAACTCCTGCGCTGCCTCTTTGACCAATCCATCCAAACTATTGCAAGTTTTCTGATAGAAGAAACCATTTAATCCATCTGAACCATGGGCTTTAGATCCATGCTAAAGGCGACCTTATCTATTTCCTGATCTGTAATAGGTTTTATTAACCCATTAAATTTATGATCCGGAATCTTAGAGGTTACAAACTGGCTAAAGTCACATTCTAACTCAACTGGGAGAGAATCTGATCCAAGTAGCCTACTGTAGAAATTTATAGCTTCCTTTGCTAAATCTTCTTGTCCAAATACCTCCATTCCAGCTTCTGTTTTAATGGAGGTAATTCTGTTAGTATGCTTTTGGGCTAACATAGAGTTGAGGAAAAATTTTGTACATCTATCTTCCTCCTTTAATCGGTTTATCCTAGCTCTTTGCTTCAGTAAAGAGTATTGATTTTCCACTACTTCCAAATAGTTTTTAAGAGCTTCCTTCTCTGCTGTTGCTAGATCTCCATCCAAGGGGTTTTGAGTCAATGCTTTTTGAATAGAAAAGAGTTTATCCCTAGAGAATTCAATATCCTTAGTAAGATTCAATCCTCTCTTCCCGTTAAGAATCTTCAGCTCCTGCTTCATGGACTTGAGCTTTTGGATACAAGTGTATTGCTTAGTCCCATAATATCCATGCTCCAATACTTTTGTATAGCTTCTTGAAAACCCTCTATGTTAACCAAAAAATTATTAAATCTTAGGGGGTATTGGACTCTGTAAGAGGTGAACAAGTCTACTAACTTTATGGGAGTGTGATCCAAAATACCAAGGTCTAGGTATTTTGCGGAGCTTCTTGAAAAAGAATTTAGCCATTCCATATTTACGAAAACTCTGTACAGCTTTTTCCTAATGTTCCAAATAAAAGTTTGTTTATTTATCCAAGTAAACTTATGACCTTCTGCTTTTAGATCAATAAGTTCTACCTCCTACATACAGTCATGCATATCTAGGGAGTAGTTGAGTAGGTTAAAATTTTCTTCTACCTCTGTCCTGTACAAAGTAGTGTTAAAATCACCACATACCATCCAAAGGGAGTTCACTGAAGGCTTGATCCTTCTTAAGAAATTCCACAGGTCAGTTCTTTGGAACACAATATTGAAACCATAGACAAAAGTAGCTAAAACCCATGAATTTTCCATTTTGAAATAAAGCATAGTGTGCATATACTGCTGACTAGACTCCAGCACCTCAAGTTTCAAAAAATTACCATCATAAGCTATAATGATCCTTCCATAAGCATGATTTGATGGTTTGTAATGAACTTTCAGTTGCTGCTCAAACATCCCAACTTATGAAGATTTCCTTTTCTAATTTTAGTCTCCAACGTACAAAAAAACCCATAGTTTTTCCTCTCACAAAATCCTTTAAAACACAAAGCTTTGAAGGATTATTTATTTCTTTTTCACAAAAACTTTTATCATGTTGTTTGATGTGTTTCATGACAATTTCTGTATTAAGAAAATTCCAAATGATTATATTAATAAATGGGCTGTGTCTATCTCTGAAGAGAAGATATATGGAGATACAAACACTACAAATGGTTGGTAAAAGAAGGAAAGATGATTAAATACCTAACAATTTGGAAGATAAGGAATACAGTTAAGGATGAGACTTTTAGGTCGCCCAGTTGAGACTTGTATTCCCAGTCTCTTCAAAAAGAAATAAGAAAATGTGTTAAAACCAAGGAAGAGGATAGGGAAGCGAATAATTTCCCTAGTCTTATGTAATTACAAATTTGAATGCTGAATGCATGACTGTTCATGAATGAATCAGTTGGAAGGGTCCAAATAAGATTTATCACCTTTGCAGTTTGGCCCAAGATGGTATTATCTTTCGGCCATTGATAAGAAAGAATAGGAGAAGTGTATCATCAGTTACTGGTGCAATGTCTGAGTCTGAGGCGGTGCCACTGGGTAAGCAACAGGAAAAACATAAGGAGGATGAGGGTGGTGGTGCCCAGGAGGTGGAAGCATAACAGGAGTCCCAACAGCAGAAGCCATATGACCTGGAGGAGTAGCAACTGCAACTGGGTGTCCAACTGGTGCACCATACATGCCTAAACCAGGCATATGTGGTTGGGCCCTGTGCTTCACCGCCGAGCCAATTCCGCCTATACCTGTTGGATTCGTGTTAGCCTGTTGGCCTGTAATTCCTGGCTGATGAGAGGACACATCTCCATTATTCACACTTGTAATGTCATGGATGCTAGACCTTCTTCTATCTCTGTTCATGGAGTTCAAGCGAATGAAGTATTTCTGAGCATGACTAGCCACTTGAGTAGGAGTCCTAGATATCACAAAGTTTCTTGATATGCTTCGCCAATCCCCTTTCCCGAACTTTTCAAGACCCAGTAAAAATAGCCTGGAAAATTATTTTGAAAAAAATGGTCAGACATATTCCCAATTATGGTGCTGTATTTTCCGATTTGGTTGTTTTTTCAATTCATAAGAACAAGAAGGAACAAAATGGTTGAGTTCAACTGTTAAAGGAAAGGCAGTCTTTAATCTTTACACCTGCTGGATTAAATACAGTTTGAAGGCAAAGGATGTCGAGAATTGTGAGTGAATTTCTAACCATCCATGCTTTAAAAGACTCAAAACTTCCTGAACTCCAGTAGCTAGACACAAAAAGGGGGTATTGGTCTGGAGTTACCTATGCTCTTCTTCTGTCCATGGAATCCCTTTTCTTCTTTCCTGGTCAGACCTTGCTCCTCCTTTTCCTCCATGTCTAAATGTGTCATGTGCTAACCCCAGAAAACTCCCATTTCCAAAACCACAATTGAGTCTCTTGTCAGAGGACTTTGCATGAGAATCCTCAGTTGAGGAAGAAGTTGGTTCCTCTCCTACGTAAATAGGAAGTGGTATTGTTCCTGCTTCTATTGCACCAACATCCTCTACTAGTTCTTGGTAATGCTGTTTCAATTCCTCAAGGCTTTTACTAGGAACCATAGAAGCAATCTTTCCCCAATGCTCTTCACTGTGGTCTCCATCAACCCAATGCATTGCAATTCCATTCTCAAAAGCTTTCTCTTCATCTCTGCTCCAAGTAATTGAAGTTGGCAATGCCATGTTGGGTTTTGGGTTTACAATTGTCTCCTTAATCTTTATGTTAAATGAGTTGCACTTGCGCTAGAATTTTCGTGTGCTGTGCACTGCAATGGATAAAAGAAAAACAAGGGGGTGCGTAGGATAAGGGGGAAAATACGTAGGGGCCCACTTTAGGGTGTACATTTGTAGTACAGGAGTGAAAGAGTTGAAAGGCGCATCTCGTTATCAAATGTCAATTGATGAGGACCACTTTGTAAATTGCAATTGGCAAATTTGTCGTGTTATCGTCACAAGTCTTCCTTCCTTGATCTTTAGCCTTTGGTAGATCTCTGGTGTTTTGTTGATGCTCCAAAAGTTGAGAGAGATAGAAAGCCTCCGCAGGATACTGGCACAGCACAATTTTTTTTTCTTCATATTTTTCTTTTTACTTTTTTAAATAACGTCCTTTTTTAAGAAACCGAAGAAGGTGTCCAATAACTTGTCACGCTCAGGCTCTTAAAACTGTGGTTTTAACTTACACATTGTTTAATTTATATCTTTTGAATAATTTGGTTTTGGTTTAGAATATCGCAGGAATTTAGAATTTGTAAGGATTAAAATATTAATTGACGTTCTCATACTTGAAAATATTTTTTATTGTAGCCTTTAAAAAAATTATCATGCTAACACAAGTCTTTCTTTTAACCTCCTTGCAATTCTTTCTTTTGCTATTCTTACAATCATACTCGGCAACAATTTCAAAAAATCGAAGATTTAAAAAATTCTAGTTATCTTTGAAATGAAATATTATTTTTATATTGAGAGACACAAACATGGGACATGGTGCATTGAATTATGCGTTCAACTTCAACGAAGGTACGAGGTTAGGGTTAGGGTGTTGGACAATTTTGTCCTTTCTCATAAAGTTGGGCGACTATTAATTGCATTTTTCGATTTTTCAATAACTTATCATAATTTGATCTAGATAAAGATAATAAAGTGGCTAAATAAATTATCTAAATCAATGAGTCAAAGTCCGTGTAGAAAATAGATCTCAATCAGTGTGGACTGTATCCATATCGGTCTTATGATAGGGAAGCCTGACATGGATACTATATATATAAATGTTAAGGCCTCCTGCAGTTGCTCATATCAATTGTAAGTATAAAGATTATCCCAAAGCGACGTTTAATGGTTCGGAAGTAGGACCGATTATCCCAAAGCGTGGGTTGAGGCAAGGAGATCCTTTGTCCCCGTACTTATTCATTCTGTGTGCTGAGGGTTTATCTGCTTTGTTGAGGAAAAATGAGGCTCGGGAGGATATCCATGGGGTTTTTATTTGTCTTGGAAGCCCTAGTGTTTCGCATCTTTTCTTCGCAGACGACAATTTTCTCTTTTTTCGAGCAAATGCGACTGAAGGACAGAATATTAAGAGAATTCTTGCCATATATGAAGAGGCTTCGGGGCAGGCAGTTAACTTTCAGATGTTCGGTATTATGTTCAGCTCAAACACACAACCTTCGGATCGAAATGTAGTGGAAGCTATCTTAGGGGTTAGCACTCCTATTGATCATGGGAGATATTTGGGCCTCCCCTCTCTTATCGGTAGAAAGAAAAAAACAAGTCTTTGCTTTCATCAAGGATTGCCTAAGCAAAAGTATTGCGAGCTGGAAAAACAAGATGCTTTCCAAACCAGGGAAGGAAATTGTTATTAAGACAGTGGCACAAGCTCTGTCTGCGTATTGCATGAGCGTGTTTCTTATCCCCCGAGGTACATGTGATGAACTACAACGAATGATGAACTCTTACTGGTGGGGATCGGGGTCTAATACTAGAAAGCCCATGCACTGGGCGAGTTGGGAGCGACTTTGTGTCCTTAAAAAATTTGGAGGTATGGGGTTTCGGGATCTCCACTGTTTTAATTTAGCTATGCTTTGCAAACAAGCCTGGTGATTTCTGGCGTTTCCTGACTCCCTACCGAGCAAAATATTCAAAACCAAATATTTTCCCTCTTGTAGTTTTATGGAGGCTAGGGATCGACCTAATTCCAGTTTCATCTGGAAAAGTATTTTTGCGGCCAAGGATATTTTAAGCCATGGAGTTCGCTGGAGGGTGGGTAATGGAGCTTCGATCAATGTATTTAAAGATCCATGGATTCCTGAGGCCAACAATTTTTATGTCTCTTCCCCATTTAATTTGGATGTTGGTACTTTGAAGGTGTGCGATCTGCTTAAGGAAGATGGCTACGGTTGGGAAACATCAATGCTGAAGGGCTTGCTTACTCCTCACGATGTGGGTCGGGTATCCAGGATTCCACTTGCTATTTCAAAACCACCTGACTAATTAGTTTGGCATCATAGTTCAAATGGCTTATACTCGGTAAAATCTGGGTATCACCTGGCTTTATCCTTGTTCTCTGACATCGCCACTCTCTTTATGGACGGACCCTGGAATCGATTGTGGAACATGGCTCTCCCTCCAAAAATCAAGGATTTTATTTGGCACTGTCTACATGATTTTCTCCCTTATAAAGATCGGCTTCGTTCTTGACACTGCATGTGATGTTTGCGGCAATATAGAAGACATGAATCACGTGTTGAAGGAGTGCTCCTCAGCTAAAGCAGTTTGGTTGTCGATGGGTTGGCAACAACCAAACACTGGGATCGAATCCTTTTTAGCGAATAACTTAAACATCCAGTCGTTCCCGTGCCTTGAACGATTGATGACGATGTTGTGGAGTGTTTGGTATCATCGTAACCTCAGAGTGTGGCAAAGCAAGCCTGTTCCCCCTCGGATGGTAGCTAATTTTGCCGATGGTTTCCTAAATGATTGGCTAGAGGCTCGGGAACTGTTTGAGAAGGCCAATACCTTGACTGGCATTTCAAGCGATGTTTCTTCTGCATGGGTTAAACCTCCGGAAGGCTTCCTAAAGTGTAACGTGGATGCAACGGTCTTTTAAGACAAGAATGCCACGGGGCTTGCCGCGGTGCTCAGAGACGCACGGGGGAGATTTGTGACTGCTATATCGTGTTTTTTCCCTGTCCTGTACGACCCAGTTCTGGCTGAAATTATGTCTATAAGGGAAGCTCTATCTTGGTTAAAAGATCATCAGCTTGACAAGGTTATTGTGGAGTCGGATTGTTTGGCAGCCGTCCAGACAATTTCAGCTCCTTCAACAAATCGGTCTAAGATTGGAATTCTGGCTCTTGATTGTCTATCAATCAAGCGACATTTCCTTCACTTGTCCTTTCAATGGACACGTAGGATTGCCAATAAGGCGGCTCATGCTTTAGCCAAGGTAGCTTTATTACATGCAAACCCACATCACTGGACTGATCATCCTTCTTGTTTAGACTCTATTTTAAATTCTGATAGTTCGTTTCTTTTATCGTTGAAGGTGAAAGGCTAGTAGGGTCCGGGTGTACGGGGTAAGTCTGTTAGCTTGGGTTAGTTTTCTCTGCCTTTCCTGTCCTTGATTTGTTTTATGCGTTATTTTCGATTATCTTAAAAAAACATATCCAATTATGTCCGTATTGTTTACAAACTTGTAAACTAGCCTATAATATTTGAAATAGTAGAAATGAGTTAGTGGAGTATCATGCGAGTACGAAAATGGAGTAATAATGGAAGATAATTATTGGGAAAAAAAACCCTGATGATGGATTCATAGATCAAGACAGACAAATTTGGACATGTAACATTAAAGAAATTCTATCACAATTTAAATCTATAATTTTGAATTAAAGGTTTATAAACTTTCTAAAGATACTTAATTCACCCCATGAAATTGAAAATTTGAAATTTGTCCTTGGGTTTGGTTACTTCTAACATTCTTACTCTTTATCAAACTAAAACCGATTTCATTACCAGAAGAGGGTGCCAGAATTATACTAGATTACGTGGTGTGGATCGCATGAGCTAGGGTGATGAAAAATTGTGTGTTTCTAACACAGGGCTTATCAGTAGGTACATTCGTAGGGTGGGCTAAACCTCCAATAGATTGGATGAAAGTCAATTCTAATGGAGCAGTAAAGCCAGGCTCCACAACGGTATCCACTGGAGGTTTGATCATAGATTGGAATGAGAATTGGCAAGAGGGTTCCAGTAGAACCTCAAAAGGGACTCGCCATTAGCTGCAAAGCTATGGGGTGTACTCTCAAGACTCAAGCTGACCTGCGACTTGGGCTATCGCTAAGATGTGATTAAAGTAGACTCACTTGAGGTTATTAATATTCTATCTGCTCTACCCATAATACTAACAAAGGTTTCCTTTTTGGTAACAGGAATTCAACAACTCTTGCACTGGGAGTGCGCGGTTCAGCTTTGGCATATTTTTCAGGAAAGAAACCAGTGTGCAGACAACCTCACTCGTCTAGCTAGCATTTTACGTTCGAGCCTATACTTCAGAAGCCTTTTTTTGAGTCCAGGAGCTTTTCCGCAAAAATGTGCAAGGAGCAAAGTGTACTCAGATCGTTAATTTAGTTTTGTAATTTTCCTTGTAAACAAAAAAAAAAACCGATTTCATTATGCTTTTGGGAACGCCGAACACGTAGAGAAGGAGGCTTGGGCGAATGAGTAGGAGCCACCTCAGCGTAGTGTCCACGTGTGTCTCGTCCGAGAATGCCACTGCAGAGCCCACCCACTCAAAAGACGAAAGGAACAAATTACCGAGGGCATTGTTGGAAACTTAATTAGTTAATCCGGCTCTCTCTGTCAACCTCAACTCTGTACAAATTGATTTTAGGAAGAAATTGAAGCAGAGCAATAAATAACACTAGCAATAGCAACTAATTAGTGAATTCATGTCGATCTGATGATTTGAAAATGGAGTCATAAAAAGAAGCAGCCTTGTCGATTGAATTTAAGTTTCTGCGGCATCGATCTCTTCTTTGTCGTGTTTTTTCGCTAATCCATGGCGGCACCGTTTTTCTCTACTCCGTTTCAACCTTATGTTTATCAGGTAACTATTGTCTACTATTTCTCTTTTTTTTTTCGTTTCTTTGTTATTATTTATTTATTTATCTAGGCAAGCACCGTTGTGTGCATGCGTGGGAAGTCCTAGTTCCTTTTTGGGCAGAGAAAAATCCAGGTGGGGGGAAGATGATTGAATTTGCGCCTTCGCTTTGAGTTTCTTTTTTTTTTGGTCCCAATTTAGTTGTCGGTGCAGTTTTCTATGTTGGTCGGGAAAGTGCTGTTGATAGGCACGTCTGTTAAGGTTTACTTTTGGTTACCAAGAAGATGTGAGTTTGCTAAAATGCGAAATTAGTAGTTTCTAACTATTTGAAATTAGTAGCAGGGGAGAGTTGAAAATAAGTTGGGAGTAGGAACACAAATCTTGTTTACTGTTACTTATGAACTCAATTGGCAATACCAGTAGATGATCGAAATTTTATATATATATATATATATGTTGAGAGGAATGACGAGTGAGGAAATGTGGTGAACTTTTATATTACTGGTAAATAAGTTCATGAATGTGCGGAGGGTTCTGGGTTGCTGTATTAGAGTTCAAAACACTTGGGTTCATTAAAGCAAGAAAAACCAATTCAACACGTTGGAGAATCATTTTCTCAATTTCTTGTTATCTGTCTCACAAAATTTGTATCTTTTTCCAATTGCTGCACAAAGAAAACATTTTATTGCAAATGAATAAGATATTGAGTAACTGTACATGTCTAAACTTATGATTCTTGATACAGAAGTGTCGGTTGTTTTTCAATTTCGTCAACCTTTACAGCAGCCAACTAAATACTGAATTTGGACAGATCCTATACTTTTAACTGCAATGTGTGTCTTGTGTTCCAAACTCAGAGCATGCTGCTTGTTTTGAATCAGAGTACAAGTTTGGGTGGAGATGTCATCTTATGGCCTTAATCCATAGTGTTTTGGTGTTCCACATGGACAGAATTTCAAACTAGTGATGAAATCATATTCCATGATTGATAATGATGACAAAGGATTTCAACCTACTAATATTTGTATTATTACTTGTGACATTGTTATAGTTTCCAGTGTTGGCCATTTCCATCTATTTATTCCTGAGATGTACCTGTTTTAAGTCGACTATAGCTTTCATGGTATTAAATAAGCTAAGAGATCTAATTGTCATTACTGCTCTGCAGAGTCAGCAAGACACTATAACACCTTTCCAGATTTTGGGTGGTGAAGCTCAGGTTGTCCAGGTATGAACAATAAATTAAGCTTTATGTTGCTATTCCATAATGGTTGCGTGCTCTAAACTCATCTTTCTTTTTATTGTTGCATGGTCAGATAATGTTGAAATCACATGAAAAGGTCATTGCAAGACCAGGTAAGTTGGTTGCAAATAGGGTTTCTTAACAGCTTATGCATCACAATTATACTTTATAATTTCTTTATATAATACTTGATTTTCTTTCAATTATAAATTTTTTAGTTTCTTATTTCACTTTCGGGACTGATCTGCATGAAAACTTTAGGTTCCATGTGCTTCATGTCTGGTTCTGTTGAAATGGAGAACATCTTCATCCCTGAAAATGAAGTCGGTGTTTGGCAGTGGCTCTTTGGCAAGACAGTTACCAGTATTGTTCTTCGGAATTCAGGTCCTAGTGATGGATTTGTTGGAGTAGCTGCGCCTTCACTGGCTAGAA
Source organism: Erythroxylum incrassatum (assembly GCA_026546855.1). NCBI lineage: Eukaryota > Viridiplantae > Streptophyta > Magnoliopsida > Malpighiales > Erythroxylaceae > Erythroxylum > Erythroxylum incrassatum. The sequence goes on along the minus strand of JANVCL010000007.1, from coordinate 16,351,400 downwards.
TTCTTCCGGTTTGTTGTGTGCAGATTCATTTATTGCTTCCTGTTGCATGATTGAGTACAAATGTTGCTGAAGCCAATACAATCTGTAATTGATTTGCAGTTTTTCTTTTTATTTCTAGATTGATTTGTCAGTTTTTGGTGGACAGATTTTATGCCAGGTACAGTTAGTTGCAACATTTGATTTTTCCTTCTTTCTACTGAGAATTTATTTTGTGGCATCTTTATTTACATTTATGTCATCTGCTTGTGAGTTTTTGATTTTATTGCCACACTATATGTGATTTTTTCAACTTATGTTGTAGCCAGATGCATTTCTTTGCTCTATCAACAATGTGAAAGTTAGTAATACGGTAGATCAGAGAGGACGTAACGTCATGACAACTGCAGAGGTTAGATGATGCGGCGTATTAGACTTCTTTGCATATTTTTTCCTGCGTTTCTCAACTTTTAGTTGTTTCCAACTGCTATTTATTGTACAAGTGGTAGTTACATTCCGTTCAAAGTCTTAACTCTCTCCAGTTCAAGCTCACCAATTGACCTATGAGTATCTGTATGATGGATGTATACTCATTTGTAGGGATTTTTGAGACAGAAGATATCAGGACAAGGACTTGCTTTCATTCTTGCTGGTGGATCTGGTAGGCCTCTTCTAAAGCCTTGAATGTGCTCCCATTTGGGCATTGTTCAAAGTTGAAATCTGTCTAAAATTCTGTGAGAATGTTAATGGGATAGAAATAGCTGGTTCTTGAGGTCTGTTTGCTAAATTCATATTGCAATATCCAGTTCAAAATTATACTTATTTGCGTTGAATAAAAAAAATGGTGAAAACAAATATAAATAGCTACTTGACCCAGTATAAAAAATTGAGGCTAATTGGCCCAAGCTTAGTAAAGATGTGTTTTTGTCTCCTCAGCAGATGTCTAGTTCTTGCCGAGCTAGACCGTCTATTTATTCTCTATCCTTCAGTGCATTAGCCTCTTATGCCTCATTCTCAACTCCATTAGCCTCCTGGATTTGTTCATTTCATATTATACCAATTTTTTAATCTGCCTCTGCTTATACTATCTCATTTACATGCCTTTCTGTTTTTCTAGTTCTACAGAAAAACCTTGAGGTTGGCGAAGTATTAGCAGTGGATGTTTCTTGTGTTGTCGCCATTAATTCCACTGTTAATGTCCAAGTTAAATACAATGGTCCTGTCCGAAGGGCAGTCTTTGGTGTAAGTTGCTTCTTCTATTCTTTTGCTTCAACATGTGCACCCTTCTTTACTTCCTTATGTTTGTTTCACGCTTTAGGGTTGAAAGACTTATTCATTTGCTCATTTAAGGATTGCTGGTGATAATCAGCAACTATATGTAGTTTGTTGAGTGTTGTGATGTTTTAGCCAGTTGGGTCCAGCTCCTTCAAATTTTTTGGGCTGTGATTGTGACTTACAAGTAAGATGATTATGGTGCATTGAAGCATGGTTTAGCAGAAGATAGGGTTTGTTTTTCTGCTTTCTGAAGCTGCTAAGGCTATCCATGAGCATGTAAAAGTAGATTGTTGGTCTTGAGGTCTGGAAATTACCTTACCCCTGGTCATCTGGTGCATGTAGTGTTGCATATCACTTTGATGTTGACATTTGCGAGTTTGAAAGAACTAACACTTCTCAAACATGGCTGTGAAATGATAGGGTGACAATTTAGTAACAGCTACGCTAACCGGACCTGGCATTGTATTCATCCAGAGTTTGCCTTTTCAACGGTTTTCCCAACGAATTGCTAGGTATGATATGTGCATGGAGATGTTCATTTTCCTTGTGTGGTTCACATTTTTCGTTATGAAGATGTCTAAATACATTATCTTTCCTTTTCATTGACTTGTTATATTGGAAGTTTCTTTTCATTTATTTTTGCATATGTAAGGCAAAATCATTAATTTGAAAGAAAGCATCCGATGAAGTTCTTCAGTAACAATGTAAATGGGTTTTCGTTTCAGGGCTGTGACATCCCCGAACATGAGAGAGAATCCTAAGTTCTTTGTGCAAATAGCTATTTTCTTTTTCCTAGCATATGTTGTGATTGTATCTTCTTTAATCTTGACCGATGTATGACACCCTTTTGGTTAGCTCTCCCTTTTTAACCTTTTTTTTTCTGTTTTCACTCCAGTAAACCTCACGTTATAGTGAACAGTCCATTGCTGTTATTTGGTTTCCTATGATCCATCCGAAAGAAAGAACTTTCAATTGAGTTTCTTGAATTTGAGTAGCCTATTGCTGGCATTAACTTTGGATGAAGTTCGAGTAAATGAATAGATAAATTAGGAACCTATTTTCTACATTTGATCATAGATCTCAAGTGCACTTTTTCTTATGGCTTGTTTGATTGTCTTTTATTAGATTATAAACAAATTTACTTATATAGCGGTTCCAAATTAATAATTTCATAATAAAACCATATAAAAATTGTAAAGCAAATCAAGCCAATCTAAATGAATTTGCTGTGGTCTATGAATCATATTCATGTTTTAAATTTTATTTATTTAATTAAAAACATATTAACATCTATTCAATATTTTTATAAGTTATAGATGAGAAAGTAAAATTGCAGTCATATCAATGTAGCCTTTTAAATAATACCTGTATAATTATAAATTCTCTTGTGAGGTGGATATTTTAATTAAAGATTGCAATATATTTGGTACTTAGCATAATAAAGCTATGGATTTTTATAAAGTAATAAACATGGATTATAGTATCATACTATCAAAAATGATTTAGGGATAACAAAGTGCTTTGAATTGTAACAAAAGCAATTGTTAATTAATTAAATTTATTTTGACGGACTGAGGTCTAAAAGTATAAGATTATTTAAAAAAAGTAAACTTCAATTTTCTTTGAAGTGATATTATCATTAAAAAAGTTTTAAGTAAATGAGAATCTTATACATAAATATCTTGCTTTTATTAAAGAGAAAGAACATTTTAAAAATTAATTACAAATAAAGAAAATGAGTGAGTTAATTATGAGATTATTCTCATCATTAATGTTTGAATTACTTTGTTAACACAAAAGTAACTTATTTGGAATAGTAAAATATTAACAATAAAGTATTGATAGCAAAATTATTATAAGGTAAACTTAATGATATTTGTTTGGTTTGGATTAGATTTAAATTAAAAATCAAACGATCTGTGTTAATTTTCTTTTAATTTAAAAAAATAAAATCATTTTATATTTTAAAGAAATCAATAATAGTTTAATTTGATTTGATTGGAATGTAGGGTTTATGCTCACCTTTAAGTACAATTCATTTGTAAATTTTAATATATTCCCTTTTCCGAGTAAGTGAGTCTATTAACATATCTACATCAGATAATTTGCTAGGTACAAATTTAAATAAAAATTTGTTTTTGTCAAGTCAATCAATTCCTCAAATCAAAACTGTACAAACCAGTAGACACTATGGACCTATGAATACCACCTCAAAAACACCAATTTTTGGCAGCCTACTTGTTCGACAGAGTTCTCTTAGATTTTTAGTCAAATAATGATACAAGAAGCTTTATATATCCTTGTATTAAACATAGGATTGAAAATAGTGAAAAAAAAACTTGGTTTTTATTTGATAACTGGCTTAACTCTAGCCCGCTTATCCACAATCTGGAGACTTTTCATGTTAGCCCCCGAAATTTTTCTTGATGAATAAACATGATTTAAATTAATTTTTGAGGTCTTGTTATATTAATTGTTTTGGAGTAATTAGCATCTCAATGCTAGTGGGATTGATTTCTTAGATTGATGGAATTAAAGTATAAATGCAGTAAAAATGTATGAGGGGTAATCTTGGTAGATCACTTAAACCTTTAAGTTTGAAGGCATAAGTGGAATGGCATAAGGGTCACCTCACAATTATTAAGAGTAGAATTAGAAGAAGAAATGTTGTGAATGAGGGAGAGAAGAAGAGAGTATCGTGGAAGGAGAGGAAAAGAAGAACTTGAAGACTTTGAGGCTTGAACAAGTAAGTATAAGCATTAACTTCTTTTGATTTGATGAATGAACCTTATTTAGTGATAGTTAGAAGTGAAAATGG
>JANVCL010000007.1:16290222-16301273 GCA_026546855.1 Erythroxylum incrassatum | reverse complement strand
CATAATTAATGCATCTAACTACCAATTTAAGAACATAAAACACAACTCTTACCTATCAAGCTTTCAACTCTTCAATTCTTCAACTAATACACCAATCCTCTACTTCTCAACACCATACACGACAATCACCATGATAAAGGAGGTAGGTGGTTTAAACTTGAACACATAAAAAGGAAGCACTTAAGGTGAAGGAGAAGAGTAGCAATTAAGCTAGAACAAATGGAGAAAACCAACAAAGAATAAGATAGAAGGAGGTTTCAGATGAGGAGGAAAATTTTGACAAGAAAAGAACACCTTTCACTCTTTCAACTAGGAAGAGTCATGAATGTAGCAAAGACATTAAATGAGTTTAAGACACTTGTCACTTAATATGAAAAAGACAAAAATCAACTAATAACATTTAATAAAAGAACCTTAATAGAATGTAATTTCTACGTCATCCAATTCCAATGGCTCTAATCACAATCCCAAAATCATTTACCTCAATATCTAGTGTCATTGGGTAGAAATTTTCAGTACCGAAAACCAATCAGTCCGCCACCTGGCGATTTTTTCGGTCCAAAAATTTTTCCCGAAAAATTCCAAAAAAATTCCTAAAATTTTCCTAAAATATAAAACACACAAAAACCACTCCAATTAATTTTTCAAGCACAAATACCACATTTTCCAATATCACATTTAGGCACATATACCGAGAAATGTCATGAATGCACGTACAGTTATTTTCATGTGCAAATTTCACTATTCACATGTAAGGGTACGCATGAATATTTCAAAACAAGCCTAACCACTCTTAGCCCTGTCCAAATTACTATTCTGCCATTTCTATCGGGAGTGGGATGTTACACCAAATGAGTGACAACTTTCTTAATAAAGGAAGATGTGATATAGTTGGAAAGAAATGAGTTCCAAATAAGAAAATTTAACTTAATATTTCTTATTATTTTTATTTTAACTTTAACCTTTTCTTTTTTCAAAATATTTAATTAATGTTTTCTTTAAGATAATATAATTTATTCATATCTTTAATTCAAAGTTTAAAAATATAATTACCTTATATTCAAATGGACAAATTTGGACTTTAAATATTTGAAAATTAATGAAATTAAATTTGTTAAATATTAAAATCAATTATATAATAACACATAAAATCAATTGTTTTGATCTAAACCAATTCAGAATAATTTGATACGATTTAACTTAATCCCCAATTCAAATATTACAAAATATCAAAAGTCGCCAAATTAAATTCAACGATATAATTCAATTCAATGTAAGTCAAAAACTTAAAAGATACAATTTGATTCTAAACGTTTTTACTCAGTTATTTTAGTTTGATTCCAAATATCTTAAATTTGTGTCATCAAAAAGTTGTTAACACAAATAATATTTTGAATTAATTATTTGATAATTAAAACTTTTAGTAATTAATTGAAAACTTTTAGAACGAAATGATCTAAAGTATTTGACACATTATCCCAATTAAAAAGAAATTGAGAAGAATGATTTGCTCCGTGGATACGACGTCGTTATCCGGAATCTACGAGGTTTTAAATTTAAAGCAGCCAAGCAGGCTTTTCCCAAGACCTGGAGGCTGAAAGCAAAGCAAATCACCTAACTGACAGAGATAGATCCGCCGATGAGAAATCCGATGATGAAATCCCTAAGTTACGTGTTATTAGGTCTCTTGTTGGCGTCATCAACATTCGCCGCCATCGATGGTCCTTTCATTCTCGCCAACAAGAAGGCCACTCTTAACCGGCTCAAATCCGGCGTAGAACGCGTCTCCGTCTCCATTGATATCTACAATCAAGGATCTTCGTCAGTCTCACAATTCTTCTCTTGTTTAACTTATGTTCTTTGATCAGATCTGTTATTTTTCTCTAATTTATGCGGTGTTGACTTTTTCCTTTTGCATGTCCTGAATTTTTTTATCATATAATTTCTGATTTTTTTTCTGCTGTGTATTTTATTATTGGATCTTTATTTGATTTTTCTTAGTTTTCTTGTTTCATATTTTTAAATTGGAGCTCATAACGATATCGGTTTCTTTGTATCTAGGAAGTTAAGAACTGGAGTTAAATATGTCGAAAAGTTTAGAACTGTAGAAATCCAACTTTTCTACTTGTGATAGTGTAATTCTGTAAAGAAGCAAAAGCTGATTAAAGAAATTTTGAGAGATGTGTTTGGGTTGTCCGTGTTTTATTTACTAATCACTGGGGAAGTTGTAAGTTATCATCAAATTTTGATTGATGAACATGCTAAATTAGAGTACAGTGATTAAATGGGTCGAGTCTGGGAATTTAAGATCATTGAAGGTTTCATGCCAAACAGAAATGCGAGACTTAAAAGTAGCGAAACAATACCCTTACAACCTTAAAATTTTATTTTTAAGGAAGAAACTGAAGCAGGAGATGGCATATAGAGTGATGCTAAAATAGAGTTTTTGGTTTGGTTCATGAATTGAAATTGCTTGATAAACTGTAGTTAATTATGTTTACTGCCATAGTCTAGCATGTGCTTTAATTCCAAGGGCTATATGAACAGAAAGAAAATAGGTGAGCGGATATGAAGGACAAGTTGGTAAGGGGGAGAAAGAGCACCACAAAAAACATAGGAAAAAAAGCAAGGAACAAATAGAGCAGTAGGAGACGGAAGCCTCAAAGTCCTCAAGGCTCTAGAGTTTTCCTGTAGGAATGCATCTTTATGCCTGTGTTGTTTATTTATCAGAATAAGATGTTGACTTGTAAGACCGTATCTAGGGTCATTTATCAATGTACAGTAATTCAGTTTGTTGTGCATACTTCATAAAGAATCAAATAGCACTTTATGACTTTTTACAAATACAAGGGCAATCCAGAAAGTTGTTTTGGGATTATTTTTAACAGTTATTGATCAATTTGGTTCTATATGTTAATGGATTCTTAAAAACTCCTAGGTGAAGTGCTTATGGTAGAGATCTCTGAGTAAATTCTTTTCTCATCCATTAGTTATATTTATAATTTATTACCATATATATACTCTTAAGAAACTGCACCTTTGGCACAATAGAACTTGAAATGAATCGATATATCTGATATAAAAAAAACAAGTCTATCCCTCCACCATTTCTCTGCTTTTATTGGATATAGTTCTTATAATTTGCTTACATTTTTGTGTGGGGTGAGATTGTTTCTTGCAGTAAAGTGTTTTGTGTTGTTTTATTTATATCTAAAGGACTGGGTACGATGTAACTCTTGTGGATGATTACTGGCCTCAAGACCTGTTTGAATTAGTAAGCGGGAACACTTCACAGTCATGGGAAAGACTTGATGCGTGAGTGCTACTTGTTTATTAGGAACTGCTTACTTCTGATCCATTCTTTTGTCTTTCCTTGTAAATCTTTACTTAATTCTTTGCAGTGGTGGTCTCTTGTCACATTCATTTGAATTGGAGGGCAAAGTGAAGGGAGCATTCCAAGGCTCCCCCGCACGAATTACTTTTCGTGTCCCCACAAAGGCTGCTTTACAGGTTATGGACCTTAGCCACCATACCTTCATTTTTCTGCTTCAGCTCATTTTAAATTTACGTCTTTCTCATCTGACTATTATTTGATTCTAGGAGGCATTTTCCACACCCATACTGCCACTAGATGTCCTCGCAGAAATCCCTCCCGAAAAGAAGTTTGACTGGGTAAGTTATTCATATGTTCTACCGTGTCCTTATGCTTGTCATTGGCCCCCCAACACTTCTGTTTGGACTAGACTAAAGCTTGTTTCTTTTGTTGTCTTTTCCTGTGGAATCTCTTTGGGTCTGGCAATCTTTTGCAGGCTAAGGTAAGCATGCACTTCCCTTCAATCTATGCAGTTGTAAACCTAGTCACCAAATAGATGCAATTATTTTATAGTTCTTTATATTTATCCAATTATCTGTGACCATGCTATAAGCTTGGTCTGTCAAACTGAATAACAAATAAAAGAACGTAATTATTCGTTGATGGATTGTTTTGTTTGCCAAATTAGTACCATTAGTGATGTTACATGCATTGCTCATATTGGCTGATATTTACTGTTTACCTGACTGCAGAGGCTGTTGGCAAAGTATGGGTCCCTAATCTCTGTGATCTCCATAGTAGGTCTCTTTGTTTACCTGGTTGCTTCCCCATCTAAATCCAGTGCTGCAAAAGGAAGCAAGAAAAAGCGCTGAGACACTATTGCAGTTGTCTGTCCCCTTTAAAGACAATATAGCAGTGATAATTTCAGGTCATTAGTTGAAAGGTTCTTACCCCAGAAGTGATAACAATTTAAGTTATGTAGTTTTAGATGAATCAGTTGATTCCTATGCCTAGAGACTAGTTTATCTGCACCGGTATTCATTTTTGCAGCCAACATCAAATTTTGCGGTTCTCTTACTCGTGTGCTACGTGCTTTTGGATAAAATTGTCGACTTGTAAGGCGTTGGGAAAATTGTTAATTATTGCATGAGGTGGGCTAGTAATAAGGAACTTCCCAACGGTATGGACAAATTTTCTTCGTAATGAACACTTTGATCACTCTTCAATAGTTTCTCTCCCAATTCTCTGCGTCTATCCGGTAAAAGTAAAGTTGAAATCAAATTGCTAAGATTGAGACTTTTTGGTTTTGTCTTGCAAGTAATTCGTGCATTCACCTGCAAAATATTGCTTCTCTCCTTCTACATCTACAGCCTCTTAAGGGTTAACTCCACGGTCGAATACTTCTCTTTTGGCTAAAGTTGATAAAGTAGTCCTGCAAGTAATGAAACTTATACACAATATTTCTCCATAGGTCCAAAATGTTCACCAAATGATATTCAATTGGTTACTGTATTAATAAATAAATGTTTGTTGAATTAATAGAGGAATCGTGAGTTAATTGAGGCACGATGCTAAAAGAAAAATTAAACGTACTTGACCAAGAGTGCTTAGTACAAAAATCATCATCAACATCCCAGGTTTTCCACAATTGAATTCATAAGGTCTTCTTGCTGAAAATTCAACCTTAAAAAGGATCTAGCGTCACTATATACTAACACACAGTTTGTTACCGATATCATTGCACACACAATTTCACAGATTATATTAGTCAGAATGTGAAAGTTTAATTTGGTTTTTTTAGAGGATCAGAAACATACAAGCCAGGACGTGGCCGCAGCCCGTGTGGATGACGATTCTGCAGTAAAACAGAAGGGCACCGATCCATTGTACAAGCCAAGGTAAATTAGGTGTATTATAGGCAATGACTTGAGATTAATTATATCATATCCTTGTACAATTTGGTTTATAAAAGAATAACATACAGAAACACCGAGAGATGTGCCTGAACTATATTTTTCCAAGGCCTAATTCTGGAGGAAGCTTTACCATTGCAATCCAAAAAAAAAAAAACCCCGACTATAATTGTAGCCATGCCCAAGCTGGTTGGCATTTCAATGAACACAAGCTACAGTAGGTGCTAACTCGTACAAGTGCATGCATGCTGCAGTACATAAACAAACGTTAAGACTGATGTGCACTTCTAGCTCAACCTAGCATGCCCTTGCTAGAGTCCTGGACTCCAATGCAACCATTACTTGAGATATTGAGATCATGCCTCACATGCAAGTAAACAAAGAATTCACCTATCAACCTAAAGGTCAAGAGGTCGTGGTTCAAACTCTCAGAAGAAAACATTACGAAGGTTTGAAGTTAAAAAAACACAGTGATGCCAAAGTTGATTTTCTCATTGTAACATAATACGTAATCCTCACTAAAAGGTTGCACCTTAATTACAAAAGCAATGGGAAAGATGTTAACGTTAAACATGCACACCTTAGAATGATGGAGGTAGGACTTAGTGCAATGGTTTTCCTTATCGTTTTTCTTTCCAATAGTTTGTTTGTCTATTTTCCTTAGTTGACAGTTTTTCTTTTTAGGTAGTTCATTTTAGTATATTTCCTTTAACTGGCAATTTTCGTTGCTGAGAGTAGAATTAGCATAAGTTATTTTTGTGGTTTTTTCCTTTACATAAGGATTAAATAGCTATTAGGGGAAATATAGCTGATTCCTTTCCTAATAGCATTAATTGGACAAGAATACATAAATACTGACCGCACTGTCACTTTAAAAGAGGCAGAAAAGAAAGTTTTCCTACAAGTCTGATGCTTTCTTTCTAAAAACAATTCTTAGACTTGAAACCCACTCTTAAATTTTGTTAACTGATTTCTATGAACTTAATGGTGTGATACTAATATTTTGTTTGTTTAAACCCTAGGAGTGATTCTTAACTCTTGGTACAAACTCTATGAATAATTCCTAGATGTATTCCTTTATTTTAGTTTCTATAAATTCTAACTTCCTAAACTACAGCTTATAGGATTCTGTTCCACAACAAGAAACCTTCTAGGGAAAGTCAACACCAAACTGATTTAAAGTGATGCTCAAACAGAGTAAGGGCAGGGAAGGGGGAAATAATAAACAAAAGAATTGAAAGATTCTTTCCGTAAGTACCTTTATAAGTTAAAAAAGGTGCAGCCAAACAGATAAGATATCCTAACTGGAGGAGTATATGACCTTTATAAGTTAAGCTTAACACACCTTTGGAAAGAAAATAGAACCGAGTCTTGTCAACCTTGGTGATGAATGAACATAAAGTATACAAAGGAAAAGATGAGAATACACCTAGTTTAATCCCTAAGTTAAACATAATACAATTAGATGTCTAAACAATAAAATCTCCACCCAAATTTACTTTTCATTGACCATTTTGATAATATGCCTGAGTGTACCCTACGAAATTATGTCTCAAAGTTGAACTTTCAGTTCTAACTTTTTTTGGCTTCTAATATATGTCAATGCTTTATGTTCCATGTGCAAACTCTTTGTCGACCCAACGATGACAATCCTTGGCATATAGGGAGATCCCAAGGGTCCCCAGGATTTCCCTAGAATTATTATCATTTTGAGAAAATAAGGGGTTTCTTATACATAATTGTAATGAAATCGATGCTAATGAAGATATGAATGCTAGTGACAGTATTGGTGTGAATGATAATATAAGACAAGCAAACCATATTGGTATAGTAAATGACTTGAACATAAAAGACGCCAATAGGTTACAACTTGTTGCAATAAGAATTTTGTAGCCATACAAGCTTTTCTAAGTTAAAGATTTTTGAAAATTAAAATTGCAACTTGAATAAGAACTCACTTTGCAGTCAACGCTATAGATCAACCAAAGGTTAATGGTAACAAGAGTTTCGTTTCTCTCAAACAACTTATATTCCTAAGAATAGACATCATCCCGCAGAGAAATAGAAATTCATTCAAGTTACACTGATATAAATTTGACGGAGAATATTTTATTGGTTCAATGAGTACTATAAAAGCAATATCCAATACTAAAGAGAAACAGAGTACATCTACAGTTCAAGTAACTTAAGAGTAAGATATTCAAGGGAGTATTACTTTGAAAAGTTATAACAAAACCCAAATGCAAATCTCAAGGCCACCTCCACATCAAAAGTCGCTAATACTAAATAACTATCCTAAATTCAGTTACCAACTAACCTGAATCAAATTACTCATCACTGTCATCATCCTCCTCGTTGCTCGGAAAGTCATTAGCGAGATACACCCCGGGATGGACTGATCGTCGCCGGGTCCTCGATGGCAAAATATTATCCAAATCGACCTCAGCCAGCGGATCATCCTCTAGCTCACTCCCATCATCAACATCAAAATCACTCCCATCATCACTCGAATCATCATCTTCGTCGTCGTCTTCTTCATCATCGTCATCAGTATCGTGTTCTTCAATCATTATCCCCTTCCCCTTCCTATCCACCGTCACATCTTTTCCATTCACCTCCTCCTCTTCGTCGTCGTCTTCGCCTTCTTCTTCGTGCCCATTTGCCTCCATCTCAGCGTTTTTTATGTTAACTCGGGGTTTCGAAGAATTGAGCCCAGAATTGGTGGTACAAGCCACACTTTGATTCCCGTTCTGTGCCACTTCCAATGGATTATGTTCTTGGCCGCTGTTGCCGCTGGTGGTTAAAGATTGAATCTTTTGAGCTTTGATTGAGTGTAAACACTCAAATTCTTCCTCTGACTCTTTGTTTTCACAAATTGGATCGAGTTTGCGCTTGGTAGGCAATGTGAGCTGATCTTGATTCTCGATTTCTTCCATGGATTTGATTCTCAGAGGCTTTTGGATTGGTTAAGGGTTTAATAGGAGACTCTCAGAATTAGGGTCTTGAGAACAAATATTCTTTACATAATAATAATAGAACGGTCAAAATTCGATGGCAGTCCTGCTCATGGATTTAATTGATAAAATAAGCCCCATGTATTGTTAGGTATATATACTAAGGGCCAGTGAAGTAGACCACGCAACCTATCCTTTCGTCTATGTAATCTGACAACTTATTTTTGTTCATTCAATGTTCTGTCTTTATTATTTCTCTCCCTCTTCTATTCATTCACTCATTCACTCAAAGTTGCACAAATTTTCTCTCTCTTGCTTTAGCTCTCGGCCCTAGACCTCCTCTGCTCCTCTCTCATTCTTTAACTCTCGGCCCTCGACCTCCTCTGCTTCTCTTTAGTTTTTTCTTCGGTGGTTTTATTTCAGCCATGATTTTATAATTTCTTTTTGTCTTTGTGTTTTTTCTTCGACTTTCATCCAGGTTTTATTGTATAGATGGGTCACGGTTTTATTCAACATTTGGAGTTTCTCTCCAACTGTGGTAAGTTTTCCTTTTTGTTTCTCTACAAACAATTGTGGTAAGTTTTCATTTTTGCTTCTTTTTTATTATGTGTACAGATGGGTCAAGGTTTTATTCAACAGTCGAAGTTTCTCTCTAACTTTGGTAAGTTTTCCTTTTTGTTTCTCTCCAACTGTGGTAAGTTTTCGTTTTTGCTTCATTTTTATTTTTATTGTATGTACAGATGGATCACGGTTTTATTCAACATTTGGAGTTTCTCTCCAACTGTGGTAATTTTTCCTTTTTTCTTCTTTCTTACAATAATGATTAATATTTATCCGGTTTAATTTTTTCTTTACTTTCATCAAGCTTTTGTTATGTACAGAAATGGGTCATCTGGGTTAAGAAGAGAGACGAAATTTAGTTTAGCTGGCAAAGATATTTTTTCCTTGGAGGACGGACTCAGCCTGTTGCGTCTCATCTTTTTTGAAGTTAAGTGTATCTAAACAATAACTTTGACTTTTTATATCTTCCTATGTGATTGAAGATTTACGGTTTAAAGTCTGGTTGCTGTTAGATCCCTTTATTATTTTTCCTAATAATTTCCAATTGTTTGATTCAGGCGTTTTGGTAATAATTTTCTTGAGTAGAAGGAGAGGGAGAAAGAAAAAGAGAGTCTTTGTGTGTCTCATAAAGCTCAGATCTTAACTTTCTTCTAATTATTATTTAATTTACTATTCTTTTTATTTAAATTATTGTTATTATGATTTATTTCGACTATTATTAATTTTATAGTTCAATATATGTACTTATTGGTGGTAAATAAAATTATTTTGATGTTGAAATTGTATTTTTAATTTATATATTAATGATTATTATTATTATTATTATTATTATTGTCATTAGTGTTTGATGTATTTGCATTTGTTTTTTTTTATAGATGTAGGTGTCGTAGTTGCTAATCAGAGATGTGAAGGCGGTTGTACACAGAGGAGTGGGAGAAGGTTTGGGGTTTGGTTGAAGAACAAAAACACTGCTAAGCATGTGCTTGGATCCTTCTTCTTCTTTTTTTACTCCACCCGAGATAAATGAAAAGTTGATTTCATGCATTTTTATCTCCTGGTGTGTTAAACGTCCAAATCCTGTGTCTCTATATACTTAATAATATCATAATTTTTTGACCCAATATTTTTACCCATACCAAAACATAGTCTTCCAAAAATTGCGTCGTCGATTTAGATATCCATGAAGCATTAAAAATGAGATCTTAATGATTTTATATCTGATGCAGTTAACATTTCGCATTTAATACCTATGTTGTTTCTTATTTAAAGGAGTGAACATGATTTTAAAATGAATTAAGTAATCTTTCTTGGAGGAAACGAAAGGCCATCCCCTTGGTATCACTTCCAAATCGCATTAAAATTATTTTATGAATTGGATAATCCTTCTTGGCGTAAACAAATTGAGTAATTCTTCTTGGAGTAAATGAAGAGCCATCCCTTTGGTCAAACTTTGGCAGCTCTTAATCATTTCGCCTTAAAAATCATTTATTTCACTGACTTTTTATTTTCGACTATGCACACTTTTCAATCTTTTAAATTTTTTTTTGCAGATTTGTCAGACTTAAAGATTAGGTAGAGAGGTGCGATTTTCAATCGCTTGAAATTTCTTCTAACCATCTCAATCACTTCCCGTTAAAAATCATATCACTTATTTGGCCGACTTTTCTTTTAGCTATGCACACCTTTCAATCTTTGAAATTTTTTTCTTGAGATTTGTCAGACTTAAATGCACCGCGGTGACTTTGAATTAAAAAGCAAATATCGCTATCGTGCAAATGCACGATAGCGATCCTAAAAATTAACTTATTAATCTTTTATTATGCGAGCACATTTGTTAACTGTGTCAAGGAGCTGTCAATTTTGATTTCCCTATTAATGATTATAACATAATGAATTAATTAATTAATTAATTAATTAATATTGATATGATAATTAGCTTAATATAAGAAACACTTTTCTAAATTCAAGCTCCCGTAAGGTTTGCAATTGCGGACTGACAATAACTGCTATGCTTTATTTCTATTATTATCATCATAAAATTGGTTATTATTGTTAAGTTTGTTTTGATTATTATTTAATTTAATATTCTTATTAATTTAATTATTTTTATTATGATTTATTTTGAGTATTATTAATTTCCTACTTCAGAATATGTACTTATTAGTGATAAATAAAATTATTCTGATGTTTTTAAAATTTTAATTTATGTATTGATGATGAAGATTATTATTATTCTCATTATTATTATTATTATTATTATTGTTATTTGTATTGATGAATTTCTCATTAGTGCTAATTTAATTATTTTCA
>JANVCL010000007.1:16235981-16252831 GCA_026546855.1 Erythroxylum incrassatum | reverse complement strand
AGATACTGCTATCTAATTTAAATAAGCTGATTATGATCAGATCATAATATTATGAGATATGCATATCTTTGACTACATAAAGTGATCAAGTAGTACAAAAACCAAGGATAAGATATCCACGAATTGGTTAACAAATTATTCTAATAGTGCAGGAAACTTACGACCCCAGGCTCCAAAGGGCGGTCATAACTGATGGTAGAACAATCATGGACATCCATTCCCAAGTAGTGACCTGCAACACAAGGTAATACGACCTCCACACATAAATATTTAAGAAATGACAAACCACATCAGCAACTTGTATATGAATTTTTACCCATAGTAGAATCACAATATAAGCTTGTAGTTAATTATCAACACAAGAATAATCAGGAATAAGGCAACAAAATGGATGTGAAAGGAAGTTGTTGCAAACCTATGGCAGTAGGGTTTAGTTGATGGTATGAATTGCTTCTACTATCCTTCAAAATTCCAATCTCACGAAGTCCCTTTTGGAGCATCTCAACCTATTCAAGCACGAGGCATATTTAGAATCAAAGACATTGTATTCTGACAAGCTTTTACAAAATGGCAAAGAAATCCATCCCATCCCATCCCTCCCCCACTTCCCCTTCTTCTTTAGTTCTTGCCTCTTCCTACCCATAGCAGCACCCCTAGCCTTCTCTTTCTAGCACACCAAAAAAAGGGTATGTATGTAAATAAGAACATATAAAATGGATGTATAATGTTACCATAATTAAGCAATTAATGAACAGTGCCATGCAAAAAGAAGCTGGAAAACAAGATGGCATAGTACTGGCTATAGTATTAACTGATAAAATGGTAATTAATGAACAGTGCCATACAGAAAGAAAGTTGAAAGACAAGATGGCTGCAGCACTGGCAGAAAGCTGGAAGACAAGATGGCTGTAGTTTTGGCTATAGTATAAATTAATAGAATAAGATGCATTGAGTACGGGCTATAACAAACTGTATAAGATGACAACACGTGTCGTCATCTTAAATACTATATCATGGTTAAATAGCTGTTGGAACAAATTTGTGTGCAGGCAAAATCAATGCAATCAATCTGAATCTTCTCTCATCTTCTTTCTATGTGTTTATTCCTCTTTCCTTTTCTTTCTGAAACATTTCACATAACATATTGTTAGCATTTAGCCACAACCCATAGTTCAGCCCAAGCCCATCCAAACCTACATTCGTAGGGGAAAGATGGGAAAAGGGACCACTGCTGTCACTTAGGCAGTTGGTTAGGCAAACTATCGAGAGTTAGTTATGGAGAGATTGTAGACAGCAGAAGAATATAGCCAAAGAACAGAGGGGAGAGGATCATTCATTATTCATTCATCATATTGATATACTGTATAGGCCTGGGAATACTTTTTCCAGGAGGAAACTACTGCTGTACATCTATCTAATACGTAAATAATACAATCTCTGCGGGTTACCTATCACATATACTCATAGGAAACAAGCAGCCCAGCTTGAATGCGCACAAATAACTATTTTTCTCGTAAAATCTTGATTTCAAGATCATATAGCTGATACCAAGTTAATCATAGCTATTTAATGCCAACAGTAACTGTGTAGCTGAAGGCTAAACCAAAATTTTTGTTATCCCTATCTTGAAAATAAATAAAAGGTTAAACACTGCTAATTTGTGTTTTAACATGGTGTACTAAAGATCTGTTATAATAAAAAGACCATCAAAACGCATTTAGAACCTCAACAAATGGC
This sequence comes from Erythroxylum incrassatum, assembly GCA_026546855.1. Taxonomy (NCBI): domain Eukaryota; kingdom Viridiplantae; phylum Streptophyta; class Magnoliopsida; order Malpighiales; family Erythroxylaceae; genus Erythroxylum; species Erythroxylum incrassatum. The sequence continues at coordinate 16,251,094 of JANVCL010000007.1, read as the reverse complement.
AAATCAAAATGAACTTCATATGTCATTCTCAAGTTTTTGGCCCAATGAAACAACATACCGAGTAATTATGTATCTCTCTTATACTAGCACCTGGTGTGCAAAGCTTCACACATTCCTTATTCGTTTGAAGTATCAAATCATAAAGCTCTACCTGAAATTCACATTCAGAATGTTAATTCACAATTAGGTTGGTTTCCCTAGAAGAAAGACAATATTAAGATTTCAAGATCTAAAACTAACAAAAGAAAAATCTAAGTTTGTTATATGCTATCAGTATTTGACATAATTAAGAAATTAGGAAATAAGCCATCACCTTGAACATAAATTTCCATGGTAAAATAAAGCAATAGAACCATATATTCAGATGTAAGACGACAATATTGCCGACAAGTGAGATGTGAATATAAAGATAAGTAAACATGTAAAGAAATGCAAGCATAGCTTCACAACATCCCTAAGGACATAAACATGGATCACATGAATGACCCTTGTAAAGGAAAGTTTTTATATTTTTGTTAGTATATACTCAATGGCATTCATGATTTCCTTTTCCCGAGTGCAAAGCAAAGAGGCCATGATGCTAATTAGAGAGCCTTTTCCTTGCATGGCATCATTGCAAGAAGTCTCTTTCCAGCATTAATAGAGGCGGCCAAAAATTTGCAGTTTCAAGGGAAAGCCCAATTCTTACTAATGGCTATAGGACTTACAGTCTACAACATTCATAACTTCAAAAGAAAAATCGTTTCTATCAAAGAAGTGAGCCTTCTCCATCCTCAGTTCCTCATTCAGAAACATAGTGTAAGAAAAAAGGGAAAAGGTGAATTTTCAAGGGCATGACAAAAAAAACTAGCATTGTTGACAATTTTGAAGCATCAAAGAGAAAAGGGGAGAAAAGAGAGAATGAAAAGACTGCACACTTACCATTTATTCTTGTACCAAGGTTCTAAAGCTAAAACGTGGGAAGAGAGGATGGAGAAGGTTGCATGATACTCGGATTATTAGCAGTAGACTACACAAATTCTTGAAATGTAATAAACCAGTCCAAATATTTTATAGTAAGCAATAGGTCTCTACAACAAAAGATTTTCTCTTCTTTTAGTTTAGTTGTTGCACTTGACTTAGAAAGAGTAGTCTGATAAACATTGATTGTAGTGGCCCTAATGTAGGACCAATAAGATCAAATGACAAATACAAACCTTCCAATGGCACAACAAGAAAACATGCAGAAGTAGCTTTTCCATTTACAAGAAGAAAAAATGGTTTTGAGTAATGCATACTTGATTTGAAGAAAAGCTACCACAGGGTGGCCAAGTACGAGTAAGATCACTGACATAACCATGAAATTCACATCCAACATCCATCAAAACAAGATCTCCATCCTTAACCTGCAAATTAAATGCCAAAAATTACTAAGAAAATGAATTACCCACATGCATCAAAAGTTACATGTGTTGAGATACAAGGACGAGGAGTACTACTTATCGGTTCTCCATAGGTAAGCTTACTTTCTGATCATTACGAGAATAGTGTACAACAGATCCATTAGACCCACCACCAACCACAGGGTTGAATCTAGTGAAGAAGGCAGGTTTAGAAATCATCAATATAATTAAACCACAAATTTGGCTCTAGTCCACTATATTTCTCTTAAGAACAAAAATAGAACACAGAAATAAGATACAAAATGCTTACGCCATCCTCTGGGCACCCTTCATTTTGCTCTCATATTCAATCTTTGCTGCCAACACACCCTCGTTTGGATATACTTTTGAATGTAACATTGTCTGCAAAAGAGCCTATCCAATACCAAAAAGGAAGTGAACACCCAGATTACAAAGGAATCAGCAGAAAGTAGCCATAAAATTCCTTTCACAAGAAAATTTACATGTGATTTAACTATGAGATCATACATCTATATGCAGTAAAAGCCAAATGTACAATGGAAAAAGCACAACGAAGAGAACTGACTCAAGCTGGAATAAAAATGTGATTTCAAAGTCTCAAACTTAATCAGAAATTCTCTTCATCTCTATTTTCCTAGTTGACAGAATATGGGATCAATTACTTAAAAGATTTTGGCAGATCATCTATTTACATAAATTTTAAAAAGTTCATTTACCATATTCAATAGACGTGTTGGCCAAGAAACAGCTAAAATTACCTGACAAACAATTGATGCAGATTCTCTCATTAACTTAAGTTCAGCTGGTGATTTTACCCATCTTAACTCATGGGTGAAAATAGAAAGGTCTTTTACTCTCCCTAATGTAGTTGCCTTCTGGAAGTCCTCCAGTTCTGTATATCTTGGTATGGCTGTTTGCGTGTTGTGAAACACATTTGCACATTTCTTTATCATATCTGGAAGAACCTGCAGTCATTAATCAAAATTGGGAAAAGAAGAGGAAAAAATGCATCTAGGACATCTTTAGAAGATTTGGGCAACACCTTAAAAAAAGGAGTAATGCTAGAAATTGACGAGATGTAGCAAAGACTTCATCTAATAGAAAACCTAGACAGCACTTTGATTTTTTGAAAAGCCAACTCAACTTATTTATGTTGAAACCATTTGACACAAATTGGGTCTATGAGAGACAACAAAATCAACAAGATTGAAATCAAGTAAAACAATTCAAAATAGTGAGCAGATTAAATTCTAAATTTATTCAGAAGGGAAAAGAAAATAAAAATTTGATCCAACTACATATACAAGCTCGTATAACAACTGTAAACAGACAAGTGCTTATCAGTTATCACCTCAAACACTAGCATGAATGCATGTTATTGGCCTATGATAATCATAAGCAAACAATACATACTTCACAATTAAGGTCATGTAAACATATTTCTCTAATCTAAATTTCATGAAGAACTTAAGCTCACATGATGCAGTTTGCTCATAGGATATGCTATTTCAGCTTTGAATGTCTCTAATGCTGCATCAACTCCAGCAACTTGGCCTTGCCACATCACATCCTGAACATAATTAAAAGTAAAAATTAGATGCACTCAAATACCTGCTTTATCAATAGTCATAATTACATTGCGGGTACACATACACAGATTGATTGATCAAGCTCTTCCAAATGATTTTGTTACATAATATAGTAGTTAACGTAATCATAGGGATTATATAGTTAATGTAAATAACATAGTTATAGGGATTTGAGCATGATTATAGGGATCACTTTCCTACTTTAACCTATGTATTCTTGTATAAATACCTGTAGTATCTTTCTAATATAAATATACAGAAAACACATTCTTCTCAACATTCTTCTTATGGTATCAGAGCCTAGTCGAGTTTTTGGGTCTCTTCTTTCTAATAGAAATATAAATTGTTCCCTCTTGCTCCTCAAATTTTTGGGTGTACTTGCTTTGTTCAAGATGTGCGACCTCAGGTCTCGAAATTGGATCCCAAATCTCTCAATTGTGTCTTTCTGGGATGTTCCCATGCTAAAAAAGGATATCATTGTTACTCTCCTTCATTGGGTCGTTACTTGGTTTCTGCTGATGTTACCTTTTTCGAGAATACCCCCTTCTTTGGTTCTCCTGTGTCGCCTTTTTCACACTCTAGCGATTCAGGGGATGGTTTTCTTATTTATACTGTCAGTGAACAAGTAGTTTCTCCTCCCTTTCGACCTGTTATTCGACAGGTTTATTCTCGACGTGTGCAGTAGTCTATTGAGGCGCCTCCCATCAGCCAGGACGTGGACCCAACCCATTCTACTTCGTCTCCATATTCCGCACCACTTCCTAATGCTAGCCTTTACCTTTCTATTGCTCTTCGTAAAGGTAAACATACATGCACTTACCCTGGTTCTTCTTTTGTATCTTATCATGCTCTATGTCCCTCGTCCAGTCTTTTGTAGCCTCCTTAGACTCTGTCGTTGTCCCAACATCCCTTGCTAAAGCACTGGCTCATGATGGTTGGCGAGCTGAAATGAAAGAAGAGATGATGCCCTTAGAGTAAAATCATACTTGGGAGCTTGTGCCTCTTCCTTCATAGAAACAGGCCATTGGCTGTAAGTGGGTGTTCACTATTAAGATGAATCCTGATGATTTTGTTGCTCGATTAAAAGCTTGGTTGTGTTAGGTAACAATTCAACTTAATGTGCCCATGTGTTAAATAGCACTAGGTAGAGAGCAATAGCTCAGTATTATTCCGAAACAAGAAGGAAGAACCTTTTTCACAAGGGAAAACCCCCTTACAATCTCAGGAAATCTTCCGAGAATTATTTCCAATCTAAAAGCCTACCCCACCTCCCCCATAGACTATTATTTTATATCTACTTATCCTAACAAACTTCCAAGGAATAGATATCTCCTGCTAACAACCTTAATCACTAAAATATATCGATATCTAGCTATCTCACTACTACTTGCAGCCTGTCTTCTTCTTCCTTGTATAAACTAACCACCCACCTCCTTTGAGACCATTATTCCTAACAATACCGCCCGCTGATGAACTCCAAAAATTGGCCATGGATAAGCCCTTGGTCCTCCCATGTAGCTTTCTCCAACAGTTTGCCTTGCCAATGAATCAACCATTGGTCACGGGCAGCTCCTCGATTATGAAGTATCCTGTTATCCAAGACCGCGGCTAATGTACACAAGTCAGGAGTATAGTCCAACTCTGGAGGTAACTCTTCCTGAACATGGTGGTGCCTGCTAGCCTTTTTTAACTGGGACAAGTGAAACACTGGATGTATACAGGCCTGAGGGAGAAGTGGCAGTTAAAATGCGACGACGCCAACCTGTTTGTCCACCAAATACGGTCCATAGTATCGTGCTGACAATTTCGGATGCAGCCGCTTAGGCATGGACCCTTGCCGATGTGGACGAATCTTCAAATACACCCAATCTCCTACCTGAATATCATGAGGACGCCTTCGGGCATCCACAAAACGTATCATGTGATCGTGAGCGCATTCCAGATGATGTTTCAACTGTGTCAGAGCTTTGTCACGACTCATTAAATCCTGCACCACAGCTTCCACCAATGTTTCTCTAGAAATAAAACGTGTGATTGAGGGAGGAGGTTTGCCATATACTACCTCAAAAGGAGAACATTTAGCTGCTGAATGAAAGCTGGTATTATACCAATACTCTGCCCATGGTAAATAATCTAACCAAACCTTAGGTTGTTCCGAGCTAAAACAACGAAGATATGTATCGATAGTGCGGTTAACTACCTCAGTTTGGCCATCCAATTCTGGATGATAGGCGGTACTCAATTTTAATTGAGTTCCCTGGAGTGTAAATAATTCTTGTCAAAAATTACTTAAGAACGTAGGATCCCAGTCACTTACAATGGAAAGCGGAATTCCATGTAAATGAACAACCTCCTTGGTAAAAATTTCAGCAATAGAACGAGCTGAGTAAGGATGTTTGACAGGAATAAAATGCCCATATTTGTTCAACCTGTCCACTATGACCAACAAGGTATCATAGCTTTTCAATTTGGGTAGTCCCACAATGAAATCTATGCTTAGCTCTTCCCAAATGGCGTTGAGAATCGGTAACGGTTGGAGTAAACTTGCTGGAGACATAGCTTGATACTTGTTACGCTGACAAGTGTGACAAGCTGCTACAAAATCAGATACAACCCTTTTCATACCTTTCCAAAAAATAGATTGAGCTAACTTCTTATAAGTCTTGTAAATTCCCGAATGTCCTCTTATAGGGGTAGTATGAAACTCTTGTAAAAGCTTGGGAATCCATTCCGAAGATGCTGATACAACTAGCCTCCCTTTATAATATAATCTCCCATTCTCCAAGGTATAAGAAGGATGAGAATTCGGTTCCCTCTTAATTTCTTCTATTATTCTACTCAACTGCGGATCTAACTTTACCTCCTTATTAATTTGCTTCGGATCTTGCCAAAATGGCCTAGAAATAACATGCAACTCCATGTCCTCGCATACCCTAGAGAGTGCATCTTCTGCCATGTTGGAAATTCCCGCCTTGTAGACAATATCAAAATCATATCCCAGCAATTTTGCCGACCAATTCTGCTGATTTTGAGTTGTAATTCTCTATTCCAGCAAATGTCTAAGGCTTTTTTGATCCGTTTAGACTGTAAATCTTCTCCCCACTAGATACGGTCTCCAATGTTGAATGGCTAACACTAGCGCCATAAATTCCTTCTCATATATGGATTTATTCAGCAATGATTCAACTAATGCTTTGCTGAAAAAAGCCACTAGTTTCTTTCCCTGTATTAACACTGCTCCCACGCCTTTACCCGATGCATCACACTCCACCGAAAAGGGGTATTGAAGTCTGGTAGCGTCAAAACCGAAGCACTGGTCAGAGCATTCTGAAGTCTCTTAAACATTGTTTCTGCAAGAATATCCCATTTAAAATTCCCTGTCTTCAATAGATTGGTAAGAGGTTATGCTATCGTCCCATAATCCTTCACAAACCTTCTGTAATACCCAGTCAGACCCAAGAACCCTCTCAAAGCTTTGAGAGATGTAGGAATAGGCCATTGTAATACCGCTTCAATCTTCTTGGGATCTATAACAACGCCATCTTTGGAAATGATGTGACCCAAGTACTCAATTCTTAACTTCCCAAAGGTGCATTTTTTTGTATTAGCATAGAAACGATGTTGCTGCAACGTATGTAATACCTTACTTAAGTGAGTGATGCGGCTGTCTCAATTGGCGCTACAGACCAAAAAAATCATTAAAAAAACTGACACAAACTTTCTGAGGTAGGGCTGTAAGATCAAATTCATAGCACATTGGAACGTGACTAGTGCATTGGTGAGACCAAACAGCATGACGAGTGATTCGTAGTGGCCTTGATGTGTCCGAAAAACCATCTTGGGAATGTCATCTTCATTCATGCATATTTGATGGTACCCTGTCCATAGATTGATTTTAGGGAAATACGTGGCTCTAAACAATTCATCCAAGAGTTCTTCAATCATTAGTATGGGAAATTTTTCCGGTATTGTGGCTTTATTCAAAGCTCGATAATCGACACAAAACCGCAACTGCCATCTTTCTTCTTCACAAGAATCACCAGACTTGAATATGGGCTGTTGCTAGGTCTGCTAACCCCATAAGCTAGCATTTCCGAAACCTATTTCTCAATCTCTTTTGTTTGTAGATAAGGATAACGATAATGGCTCACATTTATCGGATCAACCCCAGCCTTAGTTGGGATTTTATGATCAACTGGTCTGTTGGGAGGAAGCCTTATTGGGTGTGAAAAAACTAGCTGAAATTCTGCCAACACTTGCGATAATTGCTGCTGTTGGTGATGGTTGAGTTTTTCTCCTATTTTGCTGGACCAGCTGTCATCCCTCTCTTGTTTCTCTAAACCAAAAAATACCATAATCCCAACCTCAATTTCAGTAGTCTTCCTTAATGCCTTAGTGGAAATTAAAGATCTCAAAAGATTAAAATCCCCTTTAACAGTGACTGCCCTAAAAAATTCATGGAAAGATCTTTCCAATTGTGTTGCACCTCACCTAACGAAACCAACCAAGTCATCCCCAAAATAATATCCACTCCTCCTAACTAAAGGAGAAAAAAATATCCTGGATAAACATAACCTTGCATTTCCAGATTTAAACCTTCGCAGCAACCTTGAAAGTCTTATTTATGACCATTTCCCATCCTCACTTTAAAGCTCACAGTGGTCTGCACTTTCCAACCTTGTTTCAAGGCCACCTCTTTAGATACGAAGTTGTGAATCGCCCCACTATCAATTAACACCAAAACAGGTGTTCCATCAATCTTCCCCCAAAGCTTCATAGTTTTGGGTTGGTCCATCCATCGGTAGAAAATTGTGAAAGTTCCGTCCAGTCACACTGAGCTTCTTCAGTAACCTCCCTTGACATTTCGTGTGTGTCCAGACCTTCTTCTACCTTCGAAACCACATCTTCATCTTCTCCTAAAATGGTCACTCTTAAACTTTTCTCCAAACATTTATGTCCCGGACCAAAAAGCAATCCACAACGAAAACACCTCCTTTCCTCCTTCCTCTTTACAAATTCTAGGTAGGGGAGTTGCCTGATCCCATGGTTGTTGCGTGACCCTATGTTCCCGTAAGTCCCATTCTCAGAATTAGACCCCACAGATGACCCACTATGGTTAGGGTTGTAGGTTTTCCGCTCCATTCCTCCAGTGACCTTGCCTGGATCAATACTCGTTGTCCCACTAACAAACCCTCCAATGGTCGTTATTCCTTGAACTTTGGAAACTATACTACCGCGTGTCTGTACACGATTCGTAAAATTGCCAGTAATGGAAGAATTTCCTCCATAAATCACTTGCAGTTCATCCTCAATATCGCGAGCAATTTCCATTGCTTGTAAGACTGTAGTGGGTCGCATTGATCGGACCCAACACCTCACTTCTGGTTTGAGGCTACCCAAAAAATATCCTAACAGCTGCTCCTCCGAAGCCTCAGGTATTTGTGCCACCAACATTTCGAACGCCCGCAAATATTCCTCCACCGAACCAACTTGTTGCATGCAAGTTAGTCTTTCATAAACGTTTCCCTGATTGCCTTCTTCGAAACGCTGCAACAGAGTGGGAATCAGCATGTTCCATGTTAACATCGGACTCTTCTTGCGCAAGAAGCGAAACCAATGCATCGCAAGCCCCTCCATGATGATGAAGGTTAATCGCGTCTTTTCTTCTTCCTTGACGCGGTAGACCTCAAAAAATTTCTCCGCTCGAGCCACCCAACCCAACAAATCTGTTTCGTCAAAAATGGGCAGGTCGACTTTCTTGACCCAAGAGCGACTCTCGTGGTCCTTCTCGCCTTCAACGTCGTCCTCTTCGCTGGACTCCGAGGATGCTTTGTCGCTCGACCCTTGTCGTTGCATCAAGTGAGTGAAGATGGCTTCCAAACGGCCCATGCCGTTCTTGACTTCCGTTAAGTCTGCGACTTGCTCCCCTATGGTTCTCTCGATTCTGGCAACAGAGTCTTCCAACTTTCCTACATGTGCCTCCATCGATCCAGCAAGTCGAAGACCAAATTGTTAGGTAACAATTCAACTTAATATGCCCGTGTGTTAAATAGCACTAGGTAGAGAGCAATAGCTCAGTATTATTCTAAAACAAGAAGGAAGAACCTTCTTCACAAGGGAAACCCCCTTACAATCTTAGGAAATCTTCCGAGAATTATTTCCAGTCTAAAAGCCTACCCCACTTCCCCCATAGACTATTATTTTATATCTACTTATCCTAACAAACTTCTAAGGAATAGATATCTCCTGCTAACAACCTGAATCACTAAAATATATCCATATCTAGCTATCTCACTACTGCTTACAGCCTGTCTTCTTCTTCCTTGTATAAACTAACCACTCTCCTCCTTTGTGACCATTATTCCTAACACGTTTCCATATAATTGTTAATAAACAATTCCTGCAATTACAATCTGCACGTGACAAAAAAATGTTGTCTGCCATTTCATTTGGAATGTTTGTTAAGTGCTTTATTAGATTCACAAGTTTAACTCGATTGTATTTTTTATTTGTCCTATATTTCACCCAATTGAATCTCCAATTTAAGTTCTCTTGTCTTTTTGGTTTGACCCAGATTCGTGATTTTGAATATAGTCCAGAAGCACAAGAGACTAGAAAACAAGATTTAGAAAGGTTGATGCAAGATCAAGATAGTTTTAGAAGCTCTCTTTTGCAATGGTGCTATACCAGTTATGGAGAGGTAATTTCATTATCCATTTTGCTTGTTGAATTTTTTCCAAGTTTTGACAAAGCTGGATAGATTTAATTATGCTCATGAAAGCTAGGGATTAAGGATCAGAGTAAATGAAGGTTTAGACTGAGGAATTGGTTTGAACACAGTGAGATTGACCTCCAGTTGAGGAAAGAATTGCAGCTAGGCTGTTCAAATTGCAAGTCTGGATTTGATTGATACATATTGGGATTAGAATGCATATATGTTGTTAAATCAATAATCAGTAATAGCTAGTCAAGTGTTTTACATCTGTTTATAGGATGTTATTACTAGCCAGCTGTGACTTGTAAAAACCCATAAAACTACTGTACTCTCCCTCAGCAAGAGAGGCCCCAATCCTGCCATCTCTGTCAAAATAACTAAGAAATACAAGTACAAATTTACTGTTTGTTGTTTCATGCTATAAATAAGCTGGATATTGAGGGATTTGGCAGATATGTGTAGCTTTGTTGACAGTAATTGAGATGTAAATGATGGATCTTGTGAAAAATAAAATAAAGAGTTGGAATAAGTGTGCTAAGCCACTTATTCTGGAAGCGTCCTTTCTTATTAGAGCAAACTGGCCATCGTCAAGTTTTGTAAATAAATCCATTATGTGTACTTTCACATAACTTCAACTTCTTCACTTTTTTTTTTTATGACTAGCAGCTTCTTGAGTATTCTTTTATGAAAAGTGTTGCAATAGGCAATGTTAATAGCCCCAAGGTAACCATTCCCAAGGCTCCTAGAAGGTGTATATACTTTTCTTTTCCTTGTCTGTTCTCGTGTCATGAAGGTATGCATACTTGGTTTCCACAATAAACTTAAATCCAGTTGAATAGACCATGGCTACAGTGCTTAGAGGTTCTGCTAATTCAGTCGGTCATTCCTATATCCTTTACAATAGAGATCAAGCCTTGGGTTTTCCCTGATAGATATCAGTTGGGTGTACGCTTTATCTGTCAAATTTTTTAATATCATACATTAATGTTAAACAAGTTTATTTGCTTGCAGGTTTTCAGCTTCTGGATGCACTTCTGTGCTGTACGTATTTTTGCAGAGAGCATTCTAAGATATGGATTGCCACCATCTTTCTTGGTAAAATTTCATATGCTTTGTTTGATGCGTTGGGTCAAGTATCTATTCCTTACTAAGCATGGTCTATTTGGCGTGTTTAGGCTTGTGTCTTATCTCCTTCTGTTAAGAGCGAGAAGAAAGTTCGAACTATTCTTGAAGGACTGTGTGAAAGTGCAAACAGGTTAGCCTGCATGGTATTCATTTGGTTTAGTTCATAGATTTACTGTACATCATTTAAAAATCGTAGGAAGATGGAATGAATTATAAAGAACGTCCCCTGCCCCTCTTTACTCCTGAAGAAGTTGGAGAACATATATCTGTTTTCCAAAATTTTGAAGAACTCTGTTAAAGCTCTGATGAGGAGCTGTGCTATTCCTGATGGGAAGTAAATGTTTGGAAGGTTGCTGAATGAACATGGTTTTCAGAAATGCTAAAGATGTATTCTACCGCTCAGAAACAATTTAGTTGAGTGGTGAATAAAAAAGAAAAAAACCTCATCGATCTCTAGGCTTTATAAGCTGTGAAAGTACAAATTATTCTCATGGCAATTAGTTTCGTGCGTTTCAATCACATTTACTTTGCCATTGTATTTACGTCTGAGGAGATCTTGTGCATGACACCATGTTCGAAATGTTATTTTGTGGATCTCGAAATAGTTTTATCCTTTTGCCCGTTGTGACGATCTTCCCTGTTGTGCAGCACATACTGGAAGTCTGAAGAAGAAACAGGAGGGGGGATGGTAGGCTTGGGAGGTGATGCTGATGCCCATCCTTATGTTTCTTTCACAATTAATCTTGTTTAAATCATGTGTGTCCCTGCTCCTTGTCTATGTCGAGCTCCAAGGATTTCTTTAGACAGCAATAAACTCACAGGATTGGCAATGCTGTATATTAGCCTCCATAGTTTGATTCATCGGTTTATTTCTAATCAGAGTTTGTGCAATCAAGTGGGATTTGGCTTCATTCTGAAGGGGCAAAACTTGCGGGGAAGATCAAGTAATTCTGTATTTGTACTCTCAGCTTCTATTTTTATGTTTCCAGAACTGCTTGACCTTTATGGAGCTTGTAGTTATTTGCTTGATGGAAATCTTGTGAATGTACTTGCTTGCATGTCGCATTTAATTGGAATATATCCCATTATCTGGATTAAATAGGTGGATCAGTGAACTAATTATAGCTATCAGTTGATGATGATCTGGGCAAGGGAGTTTTTATGCTCAATTTAAACAAATAATGCTGGTAAATGTCCTGGCAATAACGTAATACCCCAATGTTCACATCTTCAGTATCGTACCAGTTATGAATACTTGTCAGTACCGACTATTTTATTGGGTATTGTCCAGTAGCTGAAAGATCAATATGTATAGGATAAGATTTATGAATTTTAAAATCTTTCACACTAACCATAACTTCCTTCCTTTTGTATCAAATTCAACCATACCCACTGCCTCACGCAATATTCTGTAAATCTTGTAAGTTGGACAAATTGAGAATAGCTTTAAATACTACTTAACGATTTGTATGGTCAATACAACGGAACTTCTAAGATTTACCTTCAAAGACGGAGCTACGTAGAGACTTGGAGGTCTCTGGGCCTCCTAAGTTTTTTTTTTAAATATATATATATATAAAGATAGAGTTATTTAAGGGTCAGTGGTGTATTGGGCCAAAATTTTAAAAAATTAATTCTTGAGCCCCTATCTTAAATTTCTGGCTCCATCGCTGTTTACCTTTTAGTATTATGATTTATGAGGATATACTTAACATAACATGAGATTGTGAATGGTTACGTAATCATTTGTCTTTTTATTTTTTTTTACAATAAAGATATTTTTGTAATGTGCATTACCAAAAGAAAGATGTAAGATGTAAGAAATTATCGTATGTCTCCTTTTTATGAAGTATTTGTAAATGATTAATCTTCTTTTACTATTGAATTTTTAGAGCAAAGTAATGATGTTAAATATCAAACTTTGTTTTTGTTATTGATTTAATTTTGACATACGTTTTTATTTATTTTTATAGATAAATGGAGAAAAGTTCATGTACTCCGGATAATTAAATCTCTTTAAGAAAATTCAAGATCTAACTTGGGTTTGTGCTAGATTAGTTCTTGGTATGAAGAACCGTACTATTTGTTTGTATTGCAACAAATATTTGAAAGATGAGAGAATCAATAGATTAAATGAGCATATAGATGAGATAAAAGGTGATGTAAAGCTTTGTAAGAAAGATAGCTGCGATGACAAATAACAGATGAAAATTTTGTTTAAAGAGTATCAGAATAAGAAATACAAAAGGCAAAGTTGAACTACGAAATTGGTAGTGAAAAGTAAGAAACTGTTTAGGCTGAATAACTAGAAGGTAAGTATTATGTAATCAAAATTATAAGGCTAATTATAAAATGAAAAACTCAAAGGAAAATTTTTAAAAGACCTAAAATAACAAATATGACCGCTCCAAAAGAGATCCTTTATTCGTATTCTAGTATGCCAATTTTTTTTTGCGGGTCATGTCTTACAATAAGTTTCAGCAGAATCAAATAATTCTTGATCACTTTTCTCCAATTCTTTTTAGGCGTTCTTTTTTTTTTCTCTTACTGTTTCTAAGTACTATTTTCTCGTATCTTCTAATTGAAGCATCTGGACGTCTCCTTTTAACGCTTATAAGCAGGGACGGATCCAGAAATTATTTTGAGTGGGGGCAAAATATTTAAAGTACTCTTATATTACTGAAATTTTTTAATTTAAATTATTATTTTAAATTTTAATTCCAATAAAAATTTAAAATTTTGCTCCCATTAATTTAATTGGTGACAAAAAAATAATAATAAAAATTATAGATATATTAAGATACCAAATAAAAAATAAAATCTGAGCCCATCTATTTTTATTCATAAGGGCATCTAGGGTACTTCTTTTATATCTGTTATCACTAGTACTAGATGGTTTATACTGTTTTTGTTCATTTTTTACGACTTTATATGCTACGATTTTTCGCTACAATGAGAAATTAAAAGCCAAAAAGTCAAAAAGTAGTGTGATGAAGAAGTTAAAAGAGTAGAAAAATCTGAATTAAAAAAAGTCAATTAAGCATGTAGTTTTTATCTCTCTATTTGTAGGCTTTCATTTAAAAAAGTCACGGGCTCAAATAATAATAATCTTAATAAAAATAGATGAATTCAAATATTATTTTTTATTTGATATCTTAATATATCTATAATTTTTTAATCTTTTTGTCACCAATTAAATTAATGGGGGCAAAATTTTAATTTTTTATGAAATTAAAATTTAAAACAATAATTTTAAATTAAAATTTTTAGATGCAGTGGAGACAGTTGGGTACTCCGTCCATGCTTATAAGCATTGACTTAATATTTAAAAATTATAAGAGATGTTAGATACTTTCCTATTATTGATGAAACTTTGCAAAAAGAAAAAAAAAGTGACTAAGTTCATCTATAATCAAGTATGAGTTCTAAATATGATGAGCAAATGTTTCACTAATGGTAGGAATTTGTATCATCATGTCATTATGAGATTTGCAATTAATTTTTTTATCACTTTAGCATTTTGTTCTAATATTGAAGGAGCTGAGACAAATGTTTACATGGGATAAATGAGTTGTATCTCAATATGTTAAGTTTAATAGTTAGAATAGAGGTTTCTAGAATTATACTTAAAGATAATGAATTTTAATCTTAATATCAATTTGTCACCCGAGTTAGTAAGTCATCAGTGAGAGTACTTTGTCTAGCTGATAATGATGAAAATGAAACAATTAATTATTTTTATGATACCATGGAGAGGTGGAAGAAACAATCAAGGCCAATATCCAATATAAAAAATAAATCTACCCCAAAGCACCCTCAGATTTATCAAACTTGGGAAGGAGTTCAAACCCTCTATCTAATGCTACCGTATCTTATCGTGTTTAATCGCTAAACGACGGAGTTTTTTCATAACATGACATACAACAATTTAATTACAGAAAATTCGTATCATAATATTTAAAAACATGTGTATTAAAACAAAGTCCTTAAATGTAAAAAATTCGAAACGAATCAGAACTGTGACAAAAGTTTGTAGCAGTTTATAGCTCGTCGTCGCTTGGATTGGAGCCGACAAATCTTATATGTACACTTGGGTTTGAACCCGAGTCGGTGAACTCAAATAACCAAGCCCAACTCCAGAGACCTTTCACCGAACTATAAATATAGAAACTCCACAAGTCAATATTAGGGTTCTGTAATTTTGCATCAGAACCGCCATGGCCTGCACAATTGATTTTCGAAACCTCGATGAAGGCTTCGGCGGCAAGACCTACAAGCGTA
>JANVCL010000007.1:16172843-16184066 GCA_026546855.1 Erythroxylum incrassatum | reverse complement strand
AAACTCAATCTCAAATTCAATTGCACAAACTCAAATTCAATCTCATTCATCAATAATTCAACAATTCAATATTAATATCGTAAATCTACTAAATCACAATCACCATTCCAAATTTAATTTACAATCGTGACCAATCACCAATCCACTTCCAAAATGCAAATTTGCAAAATTCAATTCCAATTTCACTTCAACTTCAACAATAACAAATGACAAAAATCAAAACTTCACTTCGGCTTCAACATTCACACATTCGAACATTCCCATTTCTGATTCTCTCTCACCCGAAATCAACCTCCATGATTTTCCCCAAATTCAACACAACACCACCAATTTTTAACCCCAAATCCACCATCATCCAACAACCAACACAATCATAGAAGCAATCAATTTCAAAATGTCATGAAAAATGAAAAAAAAAATTCAAAAACATACACCCCAAAACTATCGAGTCTTCGGCAATCCGGGTCGACGTCGGGTCGACTGAGGCTCTGACCGACAGTTGTCGTGTGATGCATCGAAGGAAGAGAGACGACGAGGATGATGAAGGAGAAGGCGGCGAGGAGCGGGCTGAGAGCCTAAGACAGAACCGTCGAAGCCTCGAAGGGAGAAAGCAACGGCAAGGATGACAGAGGAGAAAGCCTCAAAGCCACCGGTCGACGACTTGAAGGAGGAGGACTGGAGAACTAGAGGAGACGTCGACGGCAAGGAGAGATAGCGTGCGGCGACAAAGAGAGAGTGAGAGATGAGAGATCGAAGAAGAATCCAGAAGGGGGTAGTTTTAGGTTTACAACTTCTGGAAATTGCAAGTTAGTCCTTGCAATTTTCGAAATTTACGGTATTGGCCGGAATTGATGGTTCCAACCGGTACCTTTCGGTAAACGCCGGTACCGACTAGTATCCAAGGCCGGTATCGACGTTCACCGTTTCGTACCATTTTTTGGTCGGTACGGTACCTTCCGACCGGTACGATACGAAACTCATGACTCTGATAACAACAACCAACATTTCATTAGATGTTAATGGTATACGAAAGTTTGCTGTTTTCAGTCCTTTTCTAGTTTCTAATTATAATTATAATTATAATAAAGTATATTTAATTTCATTATCTTTTTTATTTTAGTTATAATATTAAATTTTAATTTAATTATTTTTAATATATCAAAATATACTTTTAAGTTAATTATTTTTATTACGATTAGAAATAAAATGTATAAATATTTATATAATTAAAGAAATTTACACGTAAATTTTATATAATACAAATTTTTATATTTAAATTATTCTAATTAATAAAAGATGTTCATTATATTATAATACTAAAAAATATAATAATGGTATCACTTAAAAAAGAATCATAAATCAATTAGAATTAATATAATTATTCTACATTTGTTTAATAATTTCATCCCATTTCTAATACATATTTTAAAGTTGTGATGAGGTAATATCATATTTCACTTGAGAATTTATATCTTTATTTATATTTTCCTAATTTGTTCCTCATTTTAATATAACTGTCAAATAAGTCATCGCATTTTTAATGCATTCTAATATAATTATGTATAACAAAATATAAAAACGATACCTTTTTAGTTTCTTCATATCATAACTTAGCATATTCAGAAGTATATAGAATGTTATTTTTATAATGCCAAAATATCTTTCAATAATGTTTCTTAATGAAAAATGCTTGTAGTTAAACAATTCTCATGGACCTTGAGGACTTCCTCCTTTTTAATAATCTTGCAAATAATATCTCTCTTTTTAATATGACGAAAGAATTTCAGGCATATTAGTGTAGCTTAAATCAACCTAATAGAATTCACCTAACATATATTGAACATAATATTAAAAAATAAACATAACTACTATATTTATTTAAAATAATGTACTACCATGTGGAGATATAGGAAATTAGTTCATTGAATTTATTATTATTTCTAAAAGAATTCGAGAGTCATTTGCAATACTTTCCCATCCAACTATTATAGATGTGAAACACATGTCAAATGAGCCACATCGTATAACATTTTAGGCTAGATCAATTCTTTTACCCCTATATAGTATTTGTTCATTAATTGAAACATGTGCATCAATAAGTGTACCATTTATTGTTCTTATACAATACTAAAAAATAAAATTAAACTATTAAAATATTAACCATAAGGACAAAATGAAAATAGTAATTAAGTATATGAATATACCTAAAAATATAGAAAGAAATTTGAATTATATTGCATCTCAATAGGTGTATTGATAAAGGATAATGGAGTAATAATGCATCTCAACAGGTGTATTGATAAAGGATGGTGGAGTAATAATTCTTTTTATAAGACGATTAACTATATATAAGACTTTGCAAAATTACTTCGAAATTTTCCAAGTCAAATGTTAAAAGCGCTCTAAATTGACTTTAGTTATCTCACTATACAATGTAGTCATCAAAAAAATTATTACTTATCCCTCCATCGTTAGATGAATTGTTCGCATTTAATTCTGATAAATCCTTCAACTTATTATATAAGCTTAAGCAGATTGTCTTGCTCATTCTTAAGGTCTCATAAGTCCTTATAGGATTCCTATTCAAAAGTTCCAACACTAAATCATAAATCAATAAACTAGAAGTTTTGCATGATTACTTATATAAATGAAAATATTTGTTCTCTTTCCTAGCTAGAGAAATAATTACCTTCATTAGTTCATCATCATAATTTGATTCAAAATCTGATAAGGAAAACATGTATCTACAATACTAACATTAAATAATTAGTAAAATATTTAAACATAAATACTAAAATGACTATAAAATATGATGACTATTAAACAAAAATTTAAGAAGTTTATATCAAACGTTTAGTGAAAAAGTTCATATCAAATGTTCATATAAAACATATATTTAAATTGTTCAAACCATGGAATAGTTTTTAATATAAATGTGTCTAATCTGATAAGGCTTTAATATGCAATAACATTAAAATATAACTAAAGAGACATAATCTAACTTCCTTGCATCTGTCATTGACATAAAGTGAAGCAACATGTTATTTCACTGGTTTTCCATATTGTACACTCTCAGCAACTCAATTCATCTTAGGAATTCAAACATTTCATCATTATATTAGTGTCCTGATTAATTGATGAAACTCCAAATCCAATCTTTAAAATGGATGATGTTGTGGTCAATTCTTTTCTCAAGTAAATCATTCTTTATTTTCGATTATTCACCGATTATAATCAAAACCTCTATTAAAATGTTAAGAGTGTATCTTCTTTGCCTTATTCTTCTTAGGAGATTTTGTTTTTTTAGAAAGAGAACTTGTAACTTGATCTTTTTTTCATTATATAATCAATCTTTATCAACATCAATTTTATGTTCCTATTCTGTACTATTTAATGGTGATTTAGTTAATAGATGTGCATGCAAACCAATTTATAATCTTTTTTTCTTGAATCTATGAGCCATTTTATGAACCTACAATGATGAAAATGAAATATAAGAATAAAAATTATATAATATTATATATTAATAAATAAAGACATATTTTATCTTAAATAGATTTTTCTAATATTCATTTGTAAAATTAGCTTCGCCATTGAAAGAGTTGTAACAAATCTCTATTTCTTTAAGTACGTTCATCAAATTTTTTAATCTAGTCTTTAATGTATTATACTTATTCTTCAACTGAACATCAATATACTCTTTATTAATTTTTGTTTAAAGAATTGACCTTATATTCTTTCTATCATATTTAGAAAAGGTAGTAGTTATTTGATTTCCCTTATTCACTTCTTTAACCATTAATGAGAATAAATACATCTCTATATCATCATTTCATGCTCCAATATTTTCATTTATTTCCACACAATCATTGGAATTGTTTATATTGCTTAAATCTTCCATCACTATAAGTAATTACATATAAGTGACAATAGAAATATATTGGACATAACTTTTAAGTATGCTAAAAAATATTCACTAAAACTATGATAAAAATATATCAGATATAACATTCAAGTATGTTAAAAGAATATGACATACAAACAATGCGACAATTTTAATGTAATAACATGATAATGCATAAAGTATTTAAAGAAGTTAACCTCTTATAAACTCATATTAATAAGTAAAAAAATGTGTAGACTAGTATCCAATAAAGTATTGCAATATGCTAAATCATTAGAATATCTCATTTAAAAGGAAGTTCGAATCACTTTAGGTAGTGGAGCATAACAGGTTTGTATCTCTTGATTCTAAGCGAAGTTAATTTCCATTTAGAAGGAGAGAAGGAGTAGAATAGTATATAACACAAAGTTGATTGTTCACTATGTTTTTAAAGTAACTAAAGGATAATTTACTAAAAAATAATAACAAGAAATTTACTACACATGAATATTTTGAGTCAAAGCCCTATAAGAAGAAAAAATGGCCAACCAAAGAGTATCATTTCCTAAATGCATACTTAAACAACTGGAACTATTTAGATAGGCCATAATATTAAACACATTTCAATTACCAAAGGCTTTACATTTTTATCCCAATAATTAAGTCATTTTTTAACTCTAAAATATCAAGTACCATTTTCCTACTTTAATAGTCTACAAGTCAACCTTTCAAGTACTCATCCCTATCTGATATACTCTCTTAAACAGTATACAAGAGCTCGCTGAAGATAAAACCCAAGTATTGCATTGCCTTAATCTATTTGTAGACACATTAATAACAAGCTTTAAAAATAAAATAAGTCCCCAAAATATGTTCATTATTTGAAAGGATGTTCATAACACAATGTTCTAATGCAGAACAGAAGAAGGAATATGTTTAACACCTTGAGATCTTATTAATCACACTGAAACAATAAGATTTATATTATTTTTATGTAAATCATAAAACTTTTGTTTATCTTAACTATCATAACTTCTCGTTATTTTTATTTTATATCTCCTACCTTCTATCTTTATATATGTGTATATCTTCTAAAGCTATTTTTAGAGGCTTAATGGATATAAAAGAACGCGAACCATTGGTTAACTTAATTAAAGTTAATATGGAAGAAGACTTGAACATGAATAAGATTATGTACTAGTTCGTATAGCTTTATGAAAAAATAAATTATGAGATATAACCTTCAATACAATGTGTTAAAGTCAGTGTCCATCTTCACAAAGTTATAGAAAGATCTATAATCTTCAACATAAACTTATTAGAGCCTGCTTATATTTTCACAAAATCATCGAAAGATCCACAATCTTATACATAAGCCTGTCCCAGATTATATCTATTTGTACTAAAATTTCTTTAGTGAACACAATCTAGAACATGGCTTTGTCCTAGGTAACTTAAAATCCTTTTTTAATATTTAAGAGATATTTCTTTTCACTTTTGATCACTTTTGAAATCTTTATTTATTAAGAGTCGTGAGTGCATTTTTTCCTTTTTCTTTATCAAACTTCAAACTTATCAAAGAAATCTTTTTATATGCATTCAATTACTTAATGAATTTAGTTCTTGATCCTTTATAAGCAATGAGTCATTCCTTTTATATATTTTATTTAGCTTTCTTGTATTTGGTTCAAACTTAAGTTATTTAGTGTTCATTCCTAAGTGAGCCCACATCATTTGATATCAAAGTTGGGCTCTAAATCAACTGTGATTATCTTTTTGGTATTCATATTATTTTATTCTAATCTAATCTTCTAAATTTCAATTTTCTTTATTACATCTTTTATGTTTTTTCCAAAAAAAAGTTCTCTAAATTTTCAACAAAAAATCAAATTATTCTTTCTTCATTGTCTCGTTTAAGGTTTTACTTATTTATATTTATTGTGTTAGGATTTTTCTTTTCCAATCCTTTGTTTTTGTGCCTTCCATTACTATTGCTTTGAAACCTATTATTTGTATCAAAATAAAATTAAAATAAATTGAAAGTCGCGTGGGAATGGTAGCATAATTTTTTTTAGCTTAACTTGACATTCTTGCTATTATTTTCATATTTTATTTGAATTTCTTACTTGGGTGTTTAATTCCTTTTTCTCTACCATTTGTTTATTGATTCAATTAAACTCTACTAGGTTGAAGTCTTTGTTTGAGTTTGTTTAGTTTTTAAAGAATACGTGGAAGAAGTAATGAGTGGAAAAGATAAAAGAGTATGAGATTACCATTAAAATGGTATGCAAAAGAGTGAAACACGAGTAATTTGTCATCTTTGAGAGGTATAACTTAAGGTTAACATAAAAAAAGGCTTAAAAAATGAGTGAAACACAAGTAATTTATAATGTTTAAGAGGTAGAGTGTTAGATTAACATTAAAAAAGGTATTAAACAAGAGTGAAACATAAGAATTTGTCATCCTTGAGAGTATAATTTTCTTTATTAACTTTTTCTTACAATTTTCATATATGTCTCTTAAAGGAATTTTAACATGTAAAAGGAGAGGGATAACTCATATGTATTTTAGGCCATGCAATAATAGTTTGAGAGGATGAATGTAATATATTCTAAGGTGAAGGGTATTCAGGAGAAGTAATTACAACAAAGTTTTGAATTGTAAAGGAGATGACAACCTCGATTTCATAATCATGGGAGAGAATGATGAAATTAATACTAATGATAATCATATAGCCTTTAAGGTTAATAGGGCAAGTTTAGGACTCAAAGAGGAGTTTAGCATAATTGAGAATAAAGCAAGGAGCCTAAGTTTGAGAAGGAATATATCGAAATATTAGCATCATTAATATGACGATACTTTTCTTTAATAGTAGGAACGATCCTAAAGCTTATTTAGAGTTAGTTAGTAAAGTAGACAATAAAGAAAGAATGAAAGAGAAAAGAAAGAAAGTGAGAGACAGAGCTTAAAAGAGAGAGTTAGAGAGAGAATAAGTTATGAGAGGAAAAGAGAGGGAGACCGAGTTCTCCAAATGAGGGGGAGAGGGAGCGAGAGAGAGAGGGAGAGAGACAGAGTTAGCAGTAAGAATAATAAAGAAATAAATGGGTTGTTATGAAAAAAAAGAGTGATATTAGGAACACTTTTCATACTAACCAGTCTATGATTATACTTTTATACAAAGAGGGTTATCCTAATATCAAAGAGCTCGATATATCTCTTTCTAATGTTGATATTTTTTATTGCAAGAGTATAAGGATGTGCTAACTAACGACATAATCCATTAGAGGGATCGAGCATCAAATCTACTTTATACTTGGGGTTGTCATTCCTAATAAATCCACTTATAAGAACAATTTATAAAAATAAAGAAGCTACAAAGACAAGTAGAAGAGTTAATTGCTAAAAGGTATGTAAAGAGGACATGAGTAGTTGTATAGTTCTAGTAATTTTAGTGCTTAAGAAATATAAAAATTTGTGGATATATGTTGATTGCAGAGCTATCAAAAACATAAAAATGAAGCATTGAAATCCTATTTCTAAGTTAGATAATAGATTTAATAAATTACATGGTTACTATATATTTTCTAGATTTGAAAATTAGGTATTACTATATTAGGATGAGAAACGATGATAAATGAACAATTGCCTTTAAGACTAAATATATGTTGTATGAGTGGTTAGTTTTGTCATTTGATCTTACTAATGTACCTAGTACTTTCAGAAGATTAATGAAACATGTATTACATGCATATGTAGGCAAGTTTATAATTATTTACTCTAATGACATTCTAGTGCATATTAAACATTTATAAATGTATAATTATCACTTAAGTTTGAGTGCTTGACCTACTAAAGAAAGAATAGTTGTATCCTAACTTTAAAAAATGTACTTTTTGCTTAAAAAATTATTATTTTTGGTTATGTTGTTAGTGCAAAAGTTATAAGTAATTAGGGAGCAATCGAGATCTAAATTCATAATTGTGGGAAAGAATTCTCACAATTTGATTAGTTTCTATTAAATATTTGTTAGATAATTTAATATAATTGTCACACAACTTAGTAATATTATTAAGAAACCTACAGGTTTTTATTTGAGTAATGAGTAGGAGCACATTTAATGTCACTAAAGATAGGTTAAATTTAGGGTTAATAATAGGTTAAGCCTCAAGTCTGGCTCAAAGCCCTTAATAGGTGGCTCGAGCCTAGTTTTAAGTGTTAACGTGGCTTTGAGTCCTAGCTTTATTAGGCATTAGGTAGTTATAAAACCCACCCAAAGCCTGAATCATTTAGCTTCTAATCTGACTCCATTTGTTCTATTAAAGCTTTAAACTTTCTAGACTTATCATCGACCTTTTTTCATTGCCAAAGATCCAAATTTTGCATCATTAGATATCAATAACTAAACTCTAGTTACTGAAGAATGTGTTCATTTAAGGAAGGTGCCATGTAATGATAAAAAAATATGGTGATTTTGGCCATGTTCTGAGATGGTTTCTTCTCTAAATGGCATATAGTAGATAGATTTCCCTTATTGTACTCTAACATTCTTGCACCCACTCCATCAATTGAGTCTCCCTATTTATACTTCATAATTCTAACTATAAGGCTCTCTTCTTTTATAATGTCATTGATTGCACAAATTTATGGAAGAGAAAGAAAAGATTGAGAAGGATGAAGAATGGATGCTAAGAGAAAAACAAAGGATGGATGATTAATATATAAATCAGGCTTTGAACTAGTCAAAACTATGAATTTTAAACCCAAAATAAGGTATAAAAATTAAAAAAATTATAAACTCGATTTAAAACTCAGTCAACTCGAGCTAAACTCATTGTCTTTAAGGTAGTTTAGGCTTAACTTGGGTCCTTTGACCATCTCTAATTGTGTTAAACACCTTTGTTAGCATTACCTGACTTTTTTAAAAATTTTGAGAGTATGATGCCATAAGATTAAGTATTGGAGTTATTTCGATATAAGACAAGAGGCTAATAGCCTATTTTAATGAGAAACTTAATAGAACAACTTTGAACTACTGAACCTATGTCAAAGATACCTATGCATCAGTGAGAACATTAGAGATATAATAATATTACCTATGACCTAAGAAAATTTTGATACATATCGAATGTGAGTCATTAAAACACCTTAAAGGGCAAGGTAAGTTAAATAAACACCATGTCAAATGGGTGAAATTCATTAAAACATTTCTATATGTTATTAAGTAACAAAGTAAGGAGAATGTGGTGGTTAATGCCCTATCTCAGAGGTTTGTTTTTTTCACTTCCTTAAATGGTAGGTTATTTGGATTTAAATATATAAAGGGTTTATACGTTAATGAAAATGAGTTCAAAAATATTTATTTCATATGTAAAAAAGGGGAGTTTGAGAAGTTTTATATGCATGATGGTTATCTGTGTCATAAAAATAAATTATATGTGTTTATATGTTCTATATATAAGTTATTTGTGCATCACACAAATGGTTTAAAATGAGGTTCGATTAATCTACTTAGTATTAAAAGGACTTTAGATATGTTAAACAAACATTTTTATTAGTTTAAAATGAGACGTGATATAGATCGAGTGTGTGATAAATGCATCATTTATATGAAGGCAAAATCTAGGACTTTATCATATGGGTTATATAAGCCTTTACTAGTACCTAGTGAAACATTGAGTATATAGTTCTATAGATCTTGTGATAGGTTTACCAAGGTCAAAGAACAAAAAGGAATCTATATTTTTGATAGTTGATAGGTTTTTAAGATTAAGCATTTTATCCTTATGATAAAATTGATGACATAACTAATGTTTTTGATTTGTTCTTTGGAAAAATATTATGAGAACATGTAGTTTTTAGGAGTATATTGACTGACTGGGTTACTAAATTCCTTAGTTACATTTTAAAGGTCTTATGGGGTAAATCAGGAACAAAGTTACTATTTTGTACTAATAACCTTCCTCATCTTGATGGTTAAATAAAAGTAGTCAATAGAATTTTAACTATTTTACTTCGTGCTATTATTTAACGAAGCTTAAATAACTTAGAAGATTGTTTACTATTTTCTGAGTTTGCATATATGAGGAATACGCAATTATCTACTGATTACTTATGATTGGAAATTATTTATAGTTTTAATTTGTTTAAATCCTTTGAATTTATTATATTTACCTATTAATGAAAGAACCAGTTTAGATGGAGTGAAGAAAGTTGAGATGGTGAGACAACTTCAAGAATGTGTAAATCAATAGATTAAAAAGTAAAATAAACACTTTGCAACCAAAGCTAATAAGGGTAGAAGATGAATTATCTATGAACCTAGTGATCAAATTCGGGTAAAAAGTAAGAAGAAATGAATATTAGTATATAGGCAATTAAATTGCAACTAAGAAGGGGTAATCCATTCCAAATCATTAAGAGGATCAATGATAATGTCTACAAATTTAAGCTTCCAGATGAGTATAATATTAACGATACAAAGTATTGTTATTGTCTTTCTCTTTGTTATGTAAGTGATGATTCGAAGTCAAATTATTTTAAAGAGAGAAGAAATGATGCAAGTACAGCCAAGATTCAGAGAATCTATTGCTAGCATTTATAGGACTAATTATAAGAGATAGGAGTAAGAGAGTTAAATATGCTTTGAGTTGGCTGATCCAAGACATATACATGTCAATCAAAATTTGTAGGACACTCTAAGAACTATTTAGTTAAATTAATTCAAGTTAACATGGAAGAAAACTTGGACGTGAACATAACCTCCAATACAGTTGTATATCAGTTGATATAAATTTTTTCAAAACTAAGCTACAAGATACAACCTCCAATGCAATTGTGTCAAAGTCTATGTCCATTTTCAAAATGTTACAGAAAAAGCAACGATCTCCAACATGAGTGTATTATAACCCATGTCCACCTTCACAGTGTTATAGAAAGATTTATAGTCTCTAATACAGTTATGTCGTAGTTTTATCTATCTCTACAGTTTCAGACAAAAGCATGTACCATTCGTGTCTCATGTCTACTGACACTAAAGTTTTCCTAACGAACATGATTTAGAATATGCTCCTGTTCCATACTTTGTCATCTCCAAACTTTAATTTTGTTTAGTATTTAAGGGATGTTTCTTTTCTTTTTAAGTTAAATTTTGATAGTTGTTAGTACTTTTTGTTAAGATATATAGTATATATATTTTTATTTAGTTTTGGTATCTTATTTATTAATTGGACATATAAGATATTAATTGGATAATGACTTGGATTTAAAAAGCTATTGGTGATAATCTTCTAGTTGTGATAGAGTCCTATCCTTAATTAATGTGTATCTTGACAAGAAGTATG
>JANVCL010000007.1:16110351-16129296 GCA_026546855.1 Erythroxylum incrassatum | reverse complement strand
ATGCAAATATTGTTACTTTTACAAGATTTGGTTCTATAATAGCTGGGGCTATTCAAGAAAAGTTATTTGCCAAAAGGGAGAAGAGTGAAGATGGGAAGTCTGCTCAAGAAAAAAGGAAATATCGACATGGTTCATTTTCTTTTCTAGGTGGAATGCAGGTAGATGTAGTGGATACCTTTTCCTTCTCACATGTTCTAGCATAGGTGTTTCTGCTTATATGTCTTTGTATCCTTTGGTTATATTGTCTATGCTACTCTTGGTGTCATCAAAGTTCAACTGGATCATTTTTATTGCTTACGGGTTTGCAGCTCAACCTATATCTTTATCGGCATAAGTAATGGTGCTTGATTTTGGCATTCTTAACTTTAGGTTATCCTGTTTTGGTGATGGATAACTTATAACTATAACATCTACGTTGGGAAGAAAACTAGCTAAACTTGTAGGCTTGTTACAAGTCAATGCAAAAACCAGCTGCAGAACATAATGTTATTTACCAAAAATTAAATTTCTTTTCTTCTGATTTCTAATTATGCAGACTCTCACTGACACACTATGCAAAGAGCTTGGGGAGGACAACCTAAAGCTAGAATCAAAGGTGCTTTCATTGTCATATGTTCATGATGAGAAGTTAGAGAACTGGTCAATTTCTCATGCTTCAAAGGGTGACAAGCATTCACAGGACTCACCTTATGATGCTGTCATCATGACGGTTAGTGGTTTTGGCAGCAGCAATTGTTTGGGGTGCTTATGTTGTTTTTTACTGAGACACTGCATGGTATAGTATCTAAGCCAACATGCCTAGCCAGTAAAAATTACTTCTTTACCATGGCGAGTGCTTAAAAACTGTTACAATTATTCTATGTTGCTTGAATGGAATAAAGATGGAAAGAGACAGAAGAAACACCTAGGGACACTCAGATATTAGCTGTTAAACCCATTCTGAACGTCTATTGCATAGCTAGTTTCGAAGTAAGTTTGATGTCTTGGTCAGCCTATAATTCAGGATGTCCATTACCTGAAAATGGACCTTTCAGTAAATGAATGATTTATTGGAAAAATTTCCCCTTTCTTTGAATAACACAATTCCATCTTGCATTCTCTAACCTAAACACATTCATGCACGTATATACACATCCTCTAAGACCATGCCTCGTTATGAACTTGTTTTTCTCAGGCACCACTATGCAATGTCAAAGAAATAAAGATTACAAGAGACAGAAATCTCTTTCCCCTGGACTTTATTCCTGAGGTACTAATTCCTATAGCAATATTGTCATCCTTGGCAATTGCAGAGCTTTCCATCAACTCTGAAACTGGGGCCATATTCCTATATATGCATCTTTACCTATCACTTTAATTTTTAAGCAAATCATCTTTTCATGGTTAATGGGTACAGTCTAGAAGGAAATATTGCAAGCAACATGTATTTTGTATAATGGCCATTTCCTTTTTTAAAAATTTGTTATCATTTGGAGCAAAACCAATAAGTTAAACTTTCTTGCAACTAAATAATTTTGATAAGCCAGTGAAATGTCACTACGGGCCTTTGTGTGCACTCTGAGTAGAGCAGACTGGTGCCCACTTCAATTTTGCTTCAATATTAAATTATTGATTGTCCACATATTGTCTCACCATGTACTAACCAACAAGGAACTGCTGGTACTTTGAACTGCAGAGATAAAAGAGATATCTAATCTGCCCAACTATTTAGTAGTTCATTTTTACATAACTAACTCTGTTCACCCTATATTTTGATGTTAGGTGAGGTACATGCCACTGTCTATCATAATCACAACATTTAAAAAGGAGAATGTTAGGAGACCCCTCGAAGGATTTGGAGTTCTTGTTCCCTCCAAAGAGGGACAAAATGGTTTAAAAACTCTTGGTAAATCCTCAACACTACCCAATGCAACTAAATACCTTGCATTTTCTTTCTTAACTTATTACAAGGTGTGCTTCTGTGTGTAGGTACGCTTTTTTCCTCTACGATGTTTCCTGATCGTGCACCCAATGACCTTTATCTCTATACATCCTTCATTGGTGGGAGTCGAAACGGGGAACTAGCTAAAGCTACAGCGTAAGAGGAACCTCTTATACTTTCGTTTGGAAAATATAAGCGAATTCAAAATACATCCAGTAGCTTTATACTCAGCAAAAACCTTGCTTCTCTACGTTCACATATAATTACCTGATGTTTCAGGGAGGATCTGAAGCACATTGTAACTTCTGATCTCAGACAGTTGTTAGGGGTTGAGGGAGAGCCTACATTTATGAAGTATGTATATACATATTTTATACGCTTTTGCTCTAGCTGAAATAAATGTGTGGAGATGAATCATTAGAACATTTTGATGCAGTCATTTTTACTGGAGTAAAGCATTTCCCTTGTATGGACGGAACTACAATGCAGTAGTGGAAGCGATCGAGAGAATGGAGAAAAACCTTCCTGGATTCTTCTATGCTGGTAACTGTTCATGGATAATTTGTATAATTGTTGGGATTGTTGAAGGACAAGTGACCTTAGAATCTTCTAACAACTGTCATTAAAACCTGTAATCTGTGCCTGCTTGCCAGGAAACCATAGAGGTGGATTGGCTGTCGGGAAAGCTATAGCCTCAGGATGCAAAGCAGCTGATCTCGTGATCTCCTACTTGGAGCCGTCATCAGATGGCAACATTATGAATGAATAGGCATAGTTTGTACCTTTTTCTTTGTCGAGTAGTCTGACTCTCCCCCCTTTCGTAAGAGATTATATAAAAACATGCAAATTTAATTTTAATATTTTTACTAAATTATACTTTTACGTTTTAAAATAAAATTTCATGTTTACAAAATATTTAAAATAAACTTTGAGTAATTTGTTATGTTAGTGTTGATATAATATTAATTTATTATTTTTATTAGACAGGGGAGTCTTATTACGTCACGTGTCTTATGCCACGCCTCGCTGTTTGGAGACAATTCAACTCTCTCTTTGTCTGTCTTTTTACCATGGTATGAAATCTCTAAAGGTCTCAGACTAATGTAGACACACTCACTGGTCACACGAATCAATGACAACCCATCATCTAGACTTGCGGTTGTTATTGTAGTGATATTGTCATCTGCATCTTTTTGGTTCTCTTGCTTCTTCTAGTCTCTCTTTCACTTGTAGTTGCCTTTATATGACTAGATTTGGTGCAGAGCAGTAGTGATACGTTGTGTACTTCTTACCGTCTCTAGAGTCTAGACTTGAATATATTATTAGACTTGTCCTGCCATTTGGAGCCTCCACTTTTGTTTTTTTGCCCTATTCCTACCACAAGAGCTTGTATATTATTGATACTAATCTCCTTCCTCGTAGTCTCTCTGCTGCTCTCTTTAATCACATCTAAAGTAGAGTTGCTGATAGTCAGATCCAAATTTTAAATGGAATAAAATTTGTAGCTCATCATTAAGGATGATTTTTTTGGTGGTCAGCTTGTTGATGATATCTTGAAAATCGTTTAGATGATCAAACACTAATTTCTCAGCCTTTAACTTCAGGTTCACAAGCTTCTTAATCAAGGAGCCTTTATTTTAAGCAATCTTCCTTTCATAACAACCCTCTAATTTCTTCCACAGGTTGAGAGGATCTGTCTCTTAAAATATGTGGTTAAATATGCTAATACCAGTCTACTGCCTAATAGTTACCGAAATTTTTTGCTTCACCTTTTTCTACTCGTTATTTGTCTATCTTTTTTTTTAATTAAATGAGATATATAATTAGATCATAAAGATCCTTATAATATATGAGATCTTCCATCATAGGTTTTCATATTGAGTAGTTAGTCGATGTCACTTCATTATAAAGCTACTGTCACTCTTTATACTTAAGGCTTTGATAGTAATTGTTGGACTCTAAGCAACAACACGTTCAAGATCAGTATGATCACTCAACTAATAACAAACTACTTAAAGAATACAAATGACTATAAAATAAATTGCACATGTGATTTAACATGAAAAACCCTCCAGTATATAGGTAGAAATCACAAGATAAAATTACAATAAATCTATTACATCAAATGGTAAGGTTCAAGTGTTATAGGTTTTGAGCTATTTTACTCAAGGACACCTAAAAAAAAACATAGCTAAAGTCTCTGTTAGCTCTCCCTCAAAATTTTTAGATTTGAGTACAAATATATATATATATATATATAAATAAATAATCATAGAAATCAAAATTCAATAAAACTATAGTTAAATAATGCTATCTGGACTCAAAAACTCTTCTCGAATGTTTCTATCTTACGCAACTTGAATCTTTCAAACTTTTCCTTCAATCTTAAGAGGATAAGATTTTATACCACTTTCAGTCACCTATACAGTTTGTGTGGTGACTATGTCCCTAAAAAGCTTGACATCATAGAGATACACGATCCCAAAGACTTACACAGTTTGCAAACACAATTGTATCCACCAGTGGCCTATTAAAGTCTCTCTTTAGAAAACCGGATTGGACTAGCCGGTTCGATCGGTGATTGGTCGGTTATTCGGTCCGGTTTATCTCTAAAAATCGATTCTCAATTGAACCAGTGATAATATGTCAAAACCGGTTAATTGATCGGTCGGACCGGTCTGGTCCGACCACTGGTTCAATAAATTTTTTATTTTAATTATTTTTTGTATTTTTTAATATTATTAATATTAAATATAATTATTGCATAATTATGACGTCACACCGATTCGACTGGTGGTTGAATCGATTAAACCAGTGACCAGTAAAGCCTCCGATTCGATGACCAGTTCGAATTTTAAAACACTGATTAAAGTAGTACCTCAGTAGTTAAGATGTCAACCACTAACAAAGTCGGGTTTAGTGGCCTTGTGTTTACTTTCTTGTATTTTTGCTCGTCATGTTTTAAATACCGACTTTTTAGGTACTTGTAGATTTGTATGCTAGCAGGTATATTTGGTTATTTGTTTTTTCATCTATTTAAGTATGTATTGTAATTTTTATTTACTTAATAATTTACCCTGTTAGTTTTACCTATTTTTTTTGTCACCTGCAACACTCTTAATGTATCTCATTTGCATGTGGATCTACCAAAAACAGCTTCTTTACTACGTAGGGGTAAGGCTTCATACTTATTAAACTTAAATTAATACGTGTATATTATGTATTAAACTAAGATCCACTTATCTTATTAAACTTAAATTAATTTTAGTTTTATTTTTCTTAATTTTTAAAAACTCTAATAAAACCTATTAAACCTGAATTAATCTAAATAATATAATTTTACCCCAATTAAACTCTTTTAAACCTAGAAAACTCTAATTACCCTAAATTATCAAATTGATTAATCTCCTCCATTACTGTCCTCAGTATTAGGAGATTTTCAATAACAAACATGGTAGTTCAACTTTACCTTTGAGTATGACAAGAGTTTCTCCAAATGAAGAACATTAATTCATGATAATCTGGATGTGCACAAATGAAGAACCTTACTATATCTTCAAAAAACAAAAGAGAAAGAAAGAAAAGAAGAAATAACCTTACTATATCTTTCTCACAACATTTTAGTTTTGTCATGGATTTATCAACGAACAAGATAGAAGCAACGGAGGGGGAGACAGAGAAAGAGATAAAGGAGGATGACAGCATTGAAGGTGGGAGGGGGGTGATGGCGATGTTCTGAACAGAGCTGGAGTTAAGAACAGTGACGAAGGGAGGTTCATCAATTTGATGATACAGAGTGAAAACATTTTCTCTTTTAATAGATGTCATTTGTTCTATGTAAACTTTTTAAGAAATGCCACAATATTACATGACAAGCTTGGTGGATTCAGACATCATCCTTTTCCTTTCATCAACATAAGTTAATGACACTTTGTTTCAGTTGATCCGTTGTCTTATTCAATCGGTGTTAACGACTTCTAGTTAGTTGCATCTGCAAAAGCTTTGTTTCAGGTTGCATTTGAATGACTGGAACATAACCATGCACATGGTGAAACAATAACTGCTGAGTAGTTAAACAATAACTGCATGAACTTTGGAATTATAAGGGAATATTCAAAGTAACTTACAGAAGTGTCAACATCAACATTTGCAATTGGTATTCAATAAATTTATAAGTGAAATTCAATAAAAAATACGTAAAAAGGACTTTTGAGTTAAAATATAATATTTTCTAGGCTTCTAGAAATGCAGGTTCTTGAAAATTTTACTAATCAGTTGGTTGAGGGATCTGTCATAATGCTTAAGAAACAAGGGAAGGAAGGAAAGTAGGAAGGAAGGAAGGAAGGAGAGAAGTCAAATCCCACAGAAACAGAAAGATGTTGAGAGACTCAGTTTCTGCAGATGTATCCATCTGGATGGCTACGTCTCAACCTTTCTGTAAGGATTACCTTCATTCCTTAACTTCACCAAATCAGGAGGAACAAACGTCAAGTGTGTTTGTGTAACCCACCATATGGTAGTGGCCAAAGGCAGTTAAGGTTGTTAAACAATAAATAAAATTTGTAAATTTTTTTAATTTTATTTAATGTTTGTTAAACAATAAATAAAAAATTATTTTAGTTTATTTAGATTATTTTTAACAGCAGCTTAGTGACGTAACAAAGCCTTGTCGGCCGAATCTAAGCCAACCAAGCTAGAAAACGGCACCCTATCCGTGAATGCCTCCACGCGCAACCACTGTTCGTGAGTTTATTACTTTATCCTAAATAAAGGATTCCTGTGTTACACAAACCACCGGACAGACCAATGCACTGATTGAAGCGTGTCATAAGAGCTCCATCGGAGCGCGTGATATTACCACTGATTTCACTACTAATCTTGAGCTTCGTTTAGCCTGGCATGGCACTTCTCTCCACAACAATGAGGACCAAATTATGAGAGAGAAATTATTTTCATCTGTTAAAGGACAGGCTTTTTTCACATTGTTCAACCAATTTTGGAAATTCTCTTCTCCATCTTCAGTCTTCACATCTAACTTTTAGTTCAATAATTTATTCTTATATATACTAATTTCATTACCGGACATTC
This sequence comes from Erythroxylum incrassatum, assembly GCA_026546855.1. Classification (NCBI taxonomy): domain Eukaryota; kingdom Viridiplantae; phylum Streptophyta; class Magnoliopsida; order Malpighiales; family Erythroxylaceae; genus Erythroxylum; species Erythroxylum incrassatum. Next base: position 16,122,287 of record JANVCL010000007.1, on the reverse strand, counting down.
TTCATTCTTAGTTACTTGCAGCTGTCTCTCACCTCATACACACTCACTCTCAGATACTGCAAAGGAGACGTTTCTTGTGCACTGGCTTTTCAGGTAGAAGAAATGTGGTGAATGTAATCCTCAAATTTTACTTCTTTCTGTTGCTCTGTGTGCTCTTTCGTTGAGTGGAATGCTTCTAGCTGCGTTTGCATTTTGATGTTTTTGCTCTCTCCTGTCGATTTTCGGCTCAAAGATTGAAACTTTAGCTGGTTTAAGTCTATTCTTTGGTTGATTTAATGAGGGGTTCCAGTGGGTAGTGTGTGAATGTCACTGCTTTTCAGTCACTAGGTAAAAGTTGTTGCTTGCATTTATATTTGCTTGGATTTTCAAGATGGGCTAATCCAAGATGTGGTTTTTGAGCTAACTTAGGCCGCAGTTTTCGTAGATTTGATGTTTGATCTTCTTTTCTCTTCTGTTTAACCAGCTATAAGCGTATAATAGTCTCCCAGTTTGTTGCTTTACTGTAGTTACAAAGTTGACTGCTTTCTAGCTTTGCAGTATTTATGTATGCACTTAATGCTATGTCCTGAACCGAATATTTTCTGTTTCTTTGTTGTTAAGCGGATCTTAGTTGCTTATAGTGTAAAGCATTTATTATCTGCTGTTTTCTTTTTTCCTCTAGCTTGATTTCTTGACAAATGTTTATTGTCATTCTTGTCCGACTTGAAAGCAAGCGTGCTCTAATTTTGGATGGAGAAACTATGCTGGTAGTTGTGGAAATGTTAGAGAGAACTTGTTGAAGTTCTGGGTTATCTGATGCTCTCCTTTTACCTTATTTTATACCAATCAAATTAAAATTCTTTATTGATATATTGAAATGATTCGTTTTCCTTATTTGTTGTTAGCATTTTATAATGGATCATATTTTGTGATCCATACATCTTGTATCGGCTTACGTGCTTATGGTGTTTTTTGTTTGTTTTATATTGCAGGGATTCAGAGATCTTCTTGCTTCATGTTGATAGGCAGATAACAGCTGGTGTTTACATTGCCAGAGTGGAGGTGTTTATTGGAAAATGGTTCTTGGTCTCAGTGCAAAGGGCAAGAAAAGTGCATCACTGCAAGTGAATTATTTGATTCATATTCAAGAGGTTAAGCCATGGCCGCCATCTCAATCACTTAGATCTCTACGCTCAGTTCTGATTCAATGGGAAGGTGGTGGTCGTTGTTCAGGATCTACCAACACTGTTGTCCCTTCACTTGGATCTATTGTTGGTGAAGGGAAAATTGAGTTTAATGAATCCTTTAAATTACCTGTGATTTTGGTAAGGGATATGTCTGCCAAAGGCAAGGATGGTGATACTTTCCAGAAAAATTGTGTGGAATTCAACTTATGTGAACCTCGCAGGGATAAGATGCAATTATTGGCAACTGCTTTAATTGACTTGGCAGATTATGGTGTTATCAAAAAGCCTATGTTCATTAGTGTTCCAATGAACAGCAAGAGGAGCTTTAGGAACACATCTGAGCCGATGTTATACATTAAAGTGCAGCCAATTGGTAAGGGTAGCTCTGGCTCTTCGTCAAGGGATGGTCTGGCAAAAGTGAGTTCACTTGACAAGAATGGAGAATCAGTTTCAGCATTGATGAATGAAGAATATGCTGAGGAAGCTGAAGTTTCCTCATTCACTGATGATGATGTTTCCTCACACTCATCTTTGACTAATGGAAGTTTGGCCTCCCAAAATGGAGAGGTAACCATGTTCTTCATGCTATCTTTTTCTTTTCAATATCTCTTTTCAGTGCTTTTATTTATCTGATGTCAGTTTCACATGGTTACTTCGGCTTTTATATCAACTTATGCTACCATTCCTCTCATTATTATTTTTTTCAGTCCATATGAACCTGACCGAGTTGATGAATAAATAGTGACATGTACCGCAAAATAGTGCTATGAGACAGCACACCTCTATTATTAAACGCAACTAAAGACAGGCTGCTGACTTATTAGATCATTATTCCTAATAAATTTCTTTTTCTTGGCATCAGAATGGAACAGAGAGCAAAGGAATGGTTAGTAAGGATCACAACGTTGGTCAAAAACTTGCCCTTCAAAATGACATTTCACCACCAGAGAATTCTGATGAAGGTTCATGTGCTCTTCCTCTGCATTTATGTTCTGATTTTTGGGTTACAATAAATGGTAATGGTTCTATGTTGGCCTCCTCTGACTCTTGTTCTATGTTAATCCAAACAAATGGTGCAGCTCAAAGTGTCCATTCTTCATCACCTTATACTTCTGAAGATAAAAGGGAGGAGGCCAATACAAGCACAGTAAGTGAGAGGCATTTGGATATAGTGCTGGAGGCTCATGACAAAGTTCCTAGCATCAAAATCATAGCTGAAGTTGATACTGAACAGGACAGTAAGCAAAATGTAACAGGCTACTTTCTAGATGAGTGTGAAAATCCATCAGCAAGCAATCTCAGTTTTACAAATTCTGGTGATCTTCCAGTTAATGAAGCAGATTGCGGAAAATATCAGGGGGCAGGAAAATGTTATCTGGAAGATACTCCACAGGAAAGTATAAATATTAGTTCCGCTCAGGACATGATTGAAAAGGAACCACATGAGAATGAATCCAGAACTCTAGTTGATACCTTGGCTCAAGTTTCTACAAGATGTGATGGCTCACCTATGAGTGATTCTCTTTATTCCACGACAGAAACTGGAATGAAGGAAAATCTCCCCAAAACTGATATATTAAAACTTGTTAAATCTGTTAGGTCACAGTCAGATTCTGTTAGGAGCAGCAAATTTGTGAGCAAAAGTCAGCACAATGAAGTGACTGAATTTGCTGCCTCAGGAGAAATAGACAACAGTGCGGGGAAATTTAAAGTTACCGAACGAGTAAATTCGAAGGTTTATCAAACGAATACAAGAACCACCAATATGGACAACAGAATCCAGAAACTGGAATACAAAATAAAGATGCTTGAGGGGGAACTAAGAGAAGCTGCTGCTATTGAGGCTGCTCTTTATGCAGTAGTTGCTGACCATGGAAGCTCCATGAGCAAGGTACATGCTCCAGCTAGGCGTCTCTCCAGGCTTTATCTTCATACTTATAAAGAATATTCCCAAACCAGACGAGCTAGTGCTGCAAGAAGTGCTGTATCAGGACTCGTTCTAGTCGCCAAAGCATGTGGAAATGATGTCCCTAGGTATTTAAAAATCGTTTCTTTTCAACCATTTTCACTGATGTCTTTAACCGTGCAATTAATTTTCACTCTAAAGCATGTAGCTTGGACTGAAAAAAGTATTTGTAGGGTTGCAGATTAAGTCACTAATTTTTCTTCTACTTTGTATCCATATCATCTTTATTTACCAGAAAGGTTCTTAACATTTTGTTGGTGACTTAATGTTAATGAAATTATAACTACAGGTTGACATTTTGGTTCTCAAACTGTGTTGTTTTGAGAACAATTATTTGTCAAGCAATCAGTGATGAAGTGCTACGGCTTCCGACAAGACCACACAAGGATAAGAATATTGTTACGGAAAGAAAGAATAATAAATCTACTTCTTTTAATTGGAAGATTTCAGCCAGCCAAATGGAGAACAAGAATGAAGCTTACGGAGATATAGGTGACTGGGAGGACCCACGAAAACTTGTATCAGCCCTAGAAAAAGTTGAAGCTTGGATCTTCACCCGAATCGTTGAATCCATCTGGTGGCAGGTTTTTTACCTCACTAATTTTTTCCTACTGAAATGATAAATTACTATGTGCTGTCTTAAATTTGTACGCAATTAACTTGGTGAGTGATTTATATTCTATATTCTCTTACAGACGCTTACACCACACATGCAATCTGCAGCTACAAGGTCCATCAATATATTATTAGGTGCTGGCTCAAAGAAGAATCTCGGAAGGAATTCTAGTTCATGTGATGAAGACCAAGTAAACTTTTCACAGGGCCTTTGGAAGAAAGCTTTCAAGGATGCCTGTGAAAGACTTTGTCCTGTTCGAGCTGCGGGCCATGAGTGTGGCTGTTTGCCTGTGCTAGCCAGACTGGTAGGTTGTGGTCAACTTACTGTTAAGTTGCATGTGGTATGTGATTATGGAACCCTAATGGCTGCATTTTTCATTTAATTGTAATGTAGATAATGGAGCAATGTGTGGCTAGGTTAGATATAGCAATGTTCAATGCCATCCTCCGGGAATCAGCTGATGATATTCCAACCGATCCAGTTTCTGATCCCATTAGTGATTCAAAGGTTCTTCCCATTCCAGCTGGGAGATCGAGTTTTGGGGCTGGTGCACAGCTGAAAACTGCAGTAAGGAATGCTTACTTATTAAGCCTTCTTTTCTGCATTTAATATTTTACCCAGCATGAAAGCTGGTGTATGGTGAAAGTTCATCTTAGGTTTTCAAACCATACTTTCATCTTAATGTGAAAAATTCAATAATCAAAAGATTTTCTTTTTCCCCTCTTCTTTTTCTGAAAGCAGATTGGAAACTGGTCAAGATGGCTTACTGACCTATTTGGTATGGATGACGATGACTTACTTGAAGAGGAAAAAGATGAAGACAATGAGAGAGAAGACTCATCTTTCAAGTCTTTTCATCTTCTTAATGCTCTGAGTGATCTCATGATGCTTCCAAAAGACATGCTCTTGAGTAATTCCGTTAGGAAGGAGGTTTGTTAGATTGATTAGTGACTCTCTTATTTGATCATAATTTGACATAAAATCTGTTGCAAGTAACACTTATAGGGCTAGCTTTGTTGTCTTTTGAAGGTATGCCCACAATTCGGTACTGAATTGATCAAGAAGGTTCTTGATGTCTTTGTCACTGATGAATTTTGTCCTGATCCTATTTCAGACGTTGTGCTTGAAGCCCTCGACTCTGTGGTCAGTCACATACTATATACCCTCATATTACTTTGAGTCAGATAAAACCTCCTTTAACATGTTTCTGTTTATTGGGTGCATCAACTGATAGACAAACCTTACCACTTCAGTTGGGATTGGTGCGGTATAGAGATTTGATTTTGTTCCCAAAGATAGTGAATTAGAGGGTTGGTTAATAAGATCAACTCATAAATAGTGAATTAGAGGGTTGGTTAATAAGATCAACTCATAAAATTTCTCTTCCAAGATTGGCAACTTAGAGATCTCAATTTCAAGTTATATGCAATACAAGTAATAATAGATTGCTCTAACAGAGAGGTCTCGTGGGGTAGATTCTACATGGCCTCTTCTAAAAATTTCAAATGCCTAGCGGATAATAGGTCACTAAGATGATGACCAAAACCTCCTTGGGATGTTCCTGCATTGAAGGAAGCCTGAAACAAATAGCCATGCCTGACCTTTATATATTGGACCCAGAAACTGAGCTCTTGCGCATCATTTGAGCAAATCTTCTTGTTTTTGTTTTGGCGTAGGATACAACTGAATCTGGGGAGGATTCTATCACAACCATTCCATGCACAGCAGCCCCGCCAAGGTACTTGCCACCTTCAGCTGCTTCTGTTGCTGTTATTATTGGAGAGTTTGGAGGTCAACCTCAGTTGAGAAGTGGATCCTCGGTTGTCAGAAAATCATATACCAGCGATGATGAGCTTGATGAACTGAATTCACCTTTGACTTCAATTTTCTTTGAAAACTCTCTGCCTTCTCCTGGCTCCACAAAGCTCAGCTGGAAATCAAAGGAAAAGGGTAGTCCGAGTGCGATTAGATATGAACTTCTCAGGGACATATGGATGAAGAGTGAGTAGTAGATTGTTACACGTTGTTGAGCTGTAAATTTGTAGTTAAATTTTGGGTCTTTTACTTTGTTATTCTTGTATAAAAGCTGTTCTTGTAGCTTTAGCAGGCGATTGAGTGGCTTGTCATTGAATAAAGTGGATGAGAGTAGTATGAAGTTTGAAGGGAAGCTTTAACATTGTCTAGCCTCAAATCTGGATGAATAATCGTGTCCTTGTCGATCAAGAAATGGCGCTAGAAGTTGTTCTCTATATCTATCTATGTAAGCATCCTTAAACCAACAAACTTTGCAAATTTGCAGCAAATCTTCAGTAGCAAGTGCAGGTTTGCTAACTTAACAAGGTGTAAAATTTTAGCTCTAATCTTAAGAACAAACATCTACCGGAGTTCTTTGCTCTCATATCTCGCCAAAATTATCTCATCAACATACATATTCATTTTGCATCTAACTTAAAACTATAACTCAGAACATCAAAACATGTCAAAATTGCCATGCACACTCACACTTTGCTCACTTACATATTTACTACATATGAACTAGACTAAAGCAGTCACCAGTTACCAACGAAAAATCAACTCAAGCAACCAGTTTAATACAGTAATATGCTTCAGGCGTAATGCAGCCAGTAAGCCCTGCCAAGTTTCTCCAGGCGCACCTGCTAATTGAAAGTCCAGAAATTTCTTTTGTTTCCTGTAGTAATCTTCCAGTGCCTTACCCTGATGGAAAATAAATTGTCAATAAAATCTCGACAAGTGAAAACTTGCCAATTTCCACTAGAAGTTGGTAAAGCATAGTAACTATTTTTCCAAGCAGCGTAACAAAGCATACTATAATCTTTTTTAGATATAACCACATTCCAAGAACAATGACGAATTCAGTATTAAGTGTCAGAGGTAATAAATGCAATTCAAGTATCCTAAAGTTTGACTAAGCCTGAAAATGAATAATTTGACTAAGGTCACGAAATTCCTTAATGTAAGGAGATAAAAACTAAATCCTATAACATTGGCTTCTATACAATACTGATTAGAAATTTGCAGGAGTTAAACCAAGTTATTTTCAATTTAAGGACCACAACAAACTGGAAACAGATAAATTGAAGAATGAACCAAGAATAAGAATCGTAGTACCTGCTCAGCATATATGGAACTTTCAAAGCAGTTCCTGCATCAACAAGAGAGGAGCTTGGACTTCTGGAATGTTTAGTTCACAGTAACAATAGAGAACACTCAATAAGAACCGATGAATTTAGAAGAAGCTGAGAATTGTATTGATTTCAGCTCGGTTATATGAAAATTGCAGTTAACCTATAATGAAATTGTCAGAGACAAGAGGTGAGAGACAGAGAGAATTAAAGATGAGAAAAGAGACCAAATAGCTTAATAGTGATGTCATAACAACTTTATGGTAAACTTGTCCTAAAATAAGCGAATCCTCAGACGTACTGCATGAATATGTTATTTATCATTGGACGTGGCATTGGCTGAGTTGGCACCTCACACATAACCTTGGAGTTTGCTAGAATCGAACCTGGTCCTTGAGTTTCTTCGTAGGGCCTGGGGAGCACTGGATCCATCATCAACTTTGAGCTGTTGCTGCTTCTACCTCGTTGGTCCATTTATAACAATACCCCCATCATCAGGAACAACTTTGTCCTCAAGGTTCAAACTAGGAAACAATTTCAAAATGTGGTCCTTGTCTTCCCAAGTTGCTTCTTTTGTAGGTAGACCCTCTCACTTAATCAACCACTGCTCGATCAAAGAGCTGGCACGCTGAACAGTTCGTTTGTCTAGTATAACAGTCGGTTGCATCACCAGTGAACAAGTTGAGTCAACAAGGTTTAGAGATGTTACTTACTGATCAGGTCACCCTAGGCATTTCTTTAACAAGGACGCATGAAAAACAAGGTGTATTTGAGTTGAAGCTGGCAAATCGAGCTTGTAAGCAACCTCCCCCATATGTGCACTGACCTGATATGGTCCAAAATACCTTCGTCCAAGCTTGTGGTGTCTTTGCAAGCAGATGGAGTGCTAACGGAAGGGTTGGAGTTTCATATATACCCAATCTCCTTCCGCAAAAGTAACTTCTTGCTGATGACGATCAGCCATTAACTTCATTCGAGCTTGAGCTTGTCTCAAATTCTCCTTAAGTAGACGTAAGATCTCATCACGTTCCATTAATTGTGTCTCCACTAATGGATTGCCATTAGCATCCTTGAGATATCTAACAATGGTGGGTAGTGGGTAGCCATACAATATCTCAAAAGGAGTCATTTTGGCGACAGTTTGAAAGGCATTGTTGTACCAGTATTCTACCCACGACAGTAGATTCATCTAAGAAGAGGGCTGATCAGCAACGTAGCAACGAAGATACATTTCGACACCCTTATTAAATACCTCTGTCTGCCCATCAGATTGTGGGAGGTAGGCGATACTCATGCTCAAAGTAGTTCCTTGCAATTGATGAATCTCCTTCCAAAATTCACTCAAGAAACGTGGATCATGATCGGAGACAATATCTACTGGTATGCCATGTAACCTGATCACCTTCTGAACAAACGCAGCAACGACAGAGATACTATTGAAAGTAGAGGGTAGGCCAATAAAGTGCCCATGCTTGGACAATCGATCAATGGCAACCATAATAACAATCTTCCCTTTAGAATTAGGCAACCTCGTAATAAAATCTATAGAAATGCTCTTAAAAACTAAGTTAGGTATCGAAAGTGGCTGTAATAATCCACTAGGCTTAACGCTGATGCCTTCATTTGTTGACACACTTGGCACTCGCTAACGAATTGCTTGACATCATGTCGCATAGATTTTCAAAAGAATTTGCAGATAATCTATGAAATGTACGAGTGATTCTCGAATGGCCTCCCAACGGTGAAGAGTGAAACTCACCAAGCAATCGAAAGCGAAGAGGAGAATCAGCGGGCAACATTAAACGATCTCGAAATGTTAACAACCTATCATGGAAACTAAACCCAGGGGAACTCATGGGGTCATTGATGATAGATTGCCACCTTGATATTAACTCAGAATGACTAAGGTTGGCTGCTCGAAGTGCATCAATGATATCAAATGCAATAGTCGAGAGAGCCAAAAATTGAGCAAATGAAATTTGTAAAGGACATCAGCTGCACCATTCAACTTACCAAGCCTATACACAATATCGAAGTCATAACCAATTAATTTGCCTAAACATTTCTATTGTTCCGAGGTTTGGAGGACTTGCTCAGTAAAAGTCTTTAAGGGCTGTTGATCCGTAATAATTGTGAACTTCCTCCCAAGCAAATATTGTCGCCATTTGAAAATTGCTTGAGTAATTGCATACATCTCGTTTTGGTACGTGGATCCTTGCTGCATTCGGACACTTATTTGTTGACTAAACAAGGCAATGGGACGTTTCTCTTGTGACAACACAGCTCCAATCCTCGTTCCCGATGCATCTGTCTCTAAGGTGAAGGATTTGGTGAAGTTAGGCAGCCGTAAAATAGGGGTGGTGCTCAATAGCTGCTTAAGTATTTTAAAAGCCCATGCAGTCTCCTCACTCCATTGAAAATTATCCTTGCAAAGTAAGTCCGTAAGAGGGCCAACAATCGAAACAAAATGGCGTATGAAGGGACGGTAATACCCAACCAAGCCTCCTTAACAAAACCGGGGATAAGCCAATTCTGAATTGCAACTATTTTTTGAGGATCAACCGCAACTCCTTGGTGTGAGATTACATGCCCAAGATAGCCCACTATAGTTTGGCCAAAAAGGCACTTAGATAGTTTGGCCATCAAGTTGTTTGCATGCAATACTGATAAGATAATGTGAAGGTGCTCCGAGTGTGCCTCCTAAGTGGGACTATATATTAAGATGTCGTCGAAGAAAACGAGGACAAATTGTCGAAGGTAAGGGCGTAAGACATTGTTTATTAAGCTCTGAAAGGTTGATGGTGCATTAGTGAGGCTGAACGATATTACAAGGAATTCGTAATGTCCGTTATGCGTTCGAAACGCCGTCTTACACTTGTCCCCCATTCGTACTCGAACCTAATGATACCCAACTAGTAAATTCAATTTGGAAAAATATTTGGCCCCAAACAATTCATCAAATAGCTCATCAATTGACAGAATCAGAAACCTATCCTTCACGGTGATTGCATTCAGAGCTCTATAATTAATGCAAAATTGTCACGTGGCATCCTTCTTTCGCACGAGCAATATAGGAGAAGAGAAGGGACTTGTGCTTGGCCTAATGACCCCTTCTTGCAACATCTCAGTGACCAGCTTCTCAAGTTCTTGTTTTTAAAAATGTGGTGGTTTCACATTGATGGGCTCGCTATTAGGCAGGAATGAATAGAGTGATCGCAATCGCGATGAGGAGGCCCTAAGAAAGACAGCGGCAAACGAACTCAACAATTCCTTTACATTAGGAGGAGTCGTAGCTTTGCTACCTGCGGGTGGGGAAACCAATTCTAATCGAAAGTATTCTGCAATAGCATTGATCTGATGCAGTCATCGCAACCCATTAAATTGAATCGACTGGGCCACCGGAGGAGCTTCCCTAGTCCAATGAATTTGTTGACCGTGATGAGTGAATTCGAAAATGGAGGCACTATAATCCATTATAACTGGCCCAAGAGTAGATAACCAAGTGACACCCAGTACCATATCCCATCCTTAGATAGGAAGAACATAAAAATCAACAACAATTTCGTGATCTTGAATGAGTAATGGGACTTGCTTGACCATTCCCTTGCAAATTAGTCGCTCCTCACTACCGACCATAACTGAAAAGCTAAGAGCCATGGTGACTGTTAAGTTTAAAAATTTTGCCACCCTTGTCTAGACAAAATTATGGGTACTGCCACCATTGAGCAGTATTTGAACTGGGTTACCTTGCACTATGCCTTGAAAGCGAAAGGTGGAAGTAGAATAGCCCTTAGCGAGAGCATTATAGGAGATGGCTGAATGTGGCTGTGGGGTTGGATCTGGGCTAGAAAATTTGGAGGCAACAACATCACGTGCATGAGGTGGTGGGAGTGTGCTCGGATCTGCAAAATTAGGTGGAACAAAATCGTCTTCCAATAATAACAGTTGTGGTTTGGCCTTGCACTTGTGATCACTTGTGTACTTTTCATCACAATGATAGCAAAGTCCTTTATCACGCTGTTGAGCAGCTTTTGTCGGAGTTAAGCGGCGAAAGGGGACTCGGTTGCCACCAGGTAATGTTGCCGTGGACAGAGCAGTAACTGGAGTAAGAGAAGTGGCGGAAGAGAAGGGTGGTGGTGTAGGTAACAGAGGCTTTGAATGATTTAGGGAGGGTTTGAGAAGACTCTTTTCCAAATGGATCCTCCGCTCATGAAGTTGGGCCCAACTCATTGCTGCATCCAAAGTGGTGGGTTTATGGACTAAAACAGAATGTTTATTGTCAGCCCTTAAATTCAAAATGAAACAGTAGACAAGAAAACGGGTTGGTAAATGCACTATTCGATTGGTGATGGCTTCAAACTGAGATTGATAATGACTCACAAAAGAAACCTGCTGGAGCATGGCCAAGAGACCCTCAGGTTCCTCAAGATCACGTGGTCTGAAACATTGTAAAATAGCCTTTGTAAATGCCGACCAAACTGAGAGTTAAAGGTTGCGATGCATCCAATCATACCAATCCACAGCAGCGTCATCGAAGTAAAAAGAAGAGATAGCGACGTGATCGTCCACCTGAATCTGATAAAAATCGAAATAACGATCGACCTACATCACCCAACGATCCGGATGAACGTCAGAAAAATGTGCCATCTGCACTGGACTGGGTTTGTGTCGGCCAAGGGGAGTAAATCCAGATCCATCCAATGAAGAAGAAGCACCTCTCGAATCAGCGGACCCAAAGTTTTTGTGAGGAGACATGGCTGAGAAACGACCCAAAAGTTCCTGGAGAAGCCGTTTCTGGTCCTCCACAGCGGATGTTAATATATCAAAGGCCTTGTTTGGCAATCAGCTGATTGCATTAGCTATTAGCTGATTCTATCAGCTATTAGCTGATAGCTGATTTGATCAGCTGATTGTATTAGCTGTTTATTATTTGATGTTTGGTAAAATTAGCTGTTTAGTATTAGCTGTTTATGTGTAAAATAACTTATAAGGACATGACTGTAAAAAAAATTATAAGGGTGTGTATATTATATATCTTAGTATTT
>JANVCL010000007.1:16017455-16033819 GCA_026546855.1 Erythroxylum incrassatum | reverse complement strand
TGATATTAGAAGTATATTTTGCCTTTGCAGATTTTTGGGCTGTTCAAAATACAACCGTTATGCTGCCCGATTTTCGATAAAATCGGGTTATGGTAAAGATAGAATAAGAACAAGAGTTTTATAGATTCAATGAAAATTTATAAGATTAAGACCAATTTTAGTGAATTTGAGATTATGGAAAATATATGGTAAAAGATAGTGAGATTGATGAAAAAAATGAATAATAAGAATGAAAAAAAATTTATACCGGATTTCGGTTTGGCTTAGTCTAAGGTTTCCAACGCGACAGTTTTCTTGTTCGCTTCGGATGTCGGATCCGTTTGTTTTGTACTTCATTTTTGTTTCCGTTTGTCTTTCATTTATTCGTGCGCGTTTGCTACCTCTGCTTTTGATTGCATTCGTTCTTTCGCTACCATTCTTTGTGCTTCCGCTTTTTGTTTTCGGAAGTTTCCGTTCGTTTTTGCTTTTGATTCCGATTTTTTGGTTGGGATCCGGTTTCGAGATCGGGTTCCAATATGAAAAAAGTACGGTAAAGGAGAAAAAAGGGCAACCAAGAAGTGGCTAGAGAGATAGCAGAGAATTTTCTATCTCTAGAGGTTAAGTTAATATTCTAAGATAATTTATAGGACATTGTAGTTTTATAGGTGATTGATAATAAGGAAGTGGAGGAGGATGAGAAAAATGAGTTTTGAATTAGGTAAGAAAAGTTATTTTCTATTCAGGCTGTTAGGTTTTGTGTTAGGTCTTTAGGTTTCGATACATGCCATGGGTGCTAGGGTATCATAAAAATTGATCCCTATTCATTTATATGGAACTATATTTATCCCAAAACTATCAAATCAACAAAATTCTTTAGAGAAAAGTAACAAAATGATTTATTTCAAACCTTGTACAAAACACATGGTGAAGTGACTAACTGACTATAGTAACCAAAGTAAAGGATCTCAAAGTATATCAGGTGATCTATATCATACCATATGGAAAAAGATATTGAAAACTAGTATGTACCATACTAGATTTTGATATCAGATTGTACTAGTTAGTACAGTAAGTACAAGTATTTTATAATAAAAATATATAACATAAAATCTAACTCCCTCAATTTTTTATATTTCTTTCTTCATCTGAACTAAATCCTTAAAAGTAAAAACTTTGATATGCCTTTTCTCGTCATTTTTTTTTTCCGCTTCCTTACAATCTTCTCCTATCACTTCTCACAATCTGTCAAAGTTGTCAGTAGCCACTGTCTGCCCATAACCATTACAAAGTTTTAGTTAATCCTCCAATACTGAAGCCTCATGACCTACTAGTAACTTATCCTTATCAACTGTTCTTTAGTGCTAAAACTTGTAAGTATGTAGGATTTGTTAAGTTTTTATTCCAAATATGTGGCAATGTAGGTCCTTTTATTAACATAGAACTATTGAGTTCTTAGAAACTCCCTATGAAAGATTTAGATTCCAACTTAAATATTTCATAAGGATGCAACTTTTAATTACCTTTAATCAATTCACATTAAGATGTTTTATTTTCTATGAAATTTGGATGTAATGTTTCTTTTAACTGTCACTATTCAAAGTGTCTTTCTGATACATAAATAAGCTTTTATAAAAGAAATAACAACAATAATAACAATAACATCCTATTGAGAGTCTCTTTGAAATTAAGGGTATGGGGAGGTCCAATAATATACAGCCTTATCCCTACATGATAGAAAGATTATTTTTGAATCATAAAACAAAAAACAAAAAGCTAATATTAAGGTTTAAGCTAGACATTGATGAAGATGAATTGTAATAACCAAAGCTCTAATAAATTGATTTAATATTCTTTCTTCTAGGAAGGTGCTACATTTCATTAATCTTATTGTTAATTTACTAAAAAAATCATAAAATTAGTATGTTTTAGTTTGACATATTTCAATTTTCTTCTTAATCTACTCCATGTGATGTGATTCAAGTTAAGGACATTTCAAGTTCCTAATCCTCTACCATTTAAGTATTTAAGAAATCGAAGTTGTTATCACATATGCAAAAGTAATAAAAATTATTATAAGTGGATATTTTTAATTTGACTTTTTCAGAGGGGCATGAACTCTAATGAATTAAAATGGTAAATTGTAAAAGGTTTATGTGAACCAAAAAGTTGCAAATACAAAGGAGAAATAGATAGATGGAGATTGTATATGTAGCATTTTATATGGTTTTATGTATGTATGTTTTGTGAAATAGTTGAATTTTTCATTAGCATCTAAAGTTATAGTGAACTAGGCATTTAAACTTCAAATTGTTTACCTGATAACCATTATTATTAGAAACAAATTTAAAAGGGGTAAGAAGAGAGAGATAGAATGATAAGTTATTATTTTATTTTTTCATAAGTATGCATTCTTACAAACAAATAAAGGAAAGTTTAAGTATTCATAAAAATTTAATATCTTCATAAATATTGATGATCCAACTTAGATTCATATGAAATTGGTTTTTGGTATGAAAAACTATTCTATATGTTTATATTCTGATAAACATTTTAAAGAAGGGAGATTGCTAGGTTAAAAAAATATTTAGTTTGGATTAAGGATAATATGGAACCTTGCAAAAACGTTAATCATCATGTTAAATGGAAGATGAAAACTTTACCTAAAAGGCATAAGAATGAAAAAAGAAATAGGGCAAAGATTTAACTTTGAAATTGGTAGTGCGTGTTCATGTTATATGTGGTGGTTGCTCATGTTATATTATGAGGATGCTAATTATAATCCTAAAGCTAGTATATCTATCCATAAACAAGGGATTGATGCAATCCCAACTAACACGAAGAGGAGAAGAAGGCAATTTTCTAATTTTTTGCTCCACAAAGCTCAACCTTCTATTAGTAATGAATTACTATATAAAAAATTAGCTTACAATGTGATATTGACAACGGATGGATGATGGGATGATGTATGTGTGTCATTTAATGCCACCTAATCTTACTCTTATCATCCTAAATAGATGTTATTGCATCTTTTGGTCCAGGATTAAGATTCTTTAATTGATGACTATAAAGGTTTCTTTTGAGCCATTTTTTTAGTGAAATCAAAAGCTGTTAAAAAATTTTAGTTATGTGGAATAAAAACACTTGGGCAACTTATAGGTTTTCAATTATGTGTAATGTTAGAAAAATAGGAAACTTGAGACTATTGTGAATTTTTTAGTTCATTTTGGGCAACTTATAGGTTTTCAATTATGTGTGATGTTAGACAAATAGGAAACTTGAGACTATGGTGAATTTTTTAGTTCATTTTGGTAAAAGGACAATGTTTTTGTGTTTATTTGGATACATTAAGCGTTGTTAAGGAACATTAATATTCTGTTAGATATTTTTATGATGTTATCATTAAAATTAGTCAGAAAAATATTGGTATAGTTCATCACTGAAAATGATGTTACTTATAAGCAAATGGAAAGAGGTTGCAAAACAATTATGAATATCTTTGTGATTCACATTGTATTATCTTCATATTAGAAAGCATAAGAGATTATAAAAGCTTTTTTATCATTGATGAAACCATGTAGAAAGCAAGAAAACTCATTAAGTTTATTTATAATCATGTATGGATTTCAAATTTAATGAAAATTTTTTACAGATGGTAAGAATATTTGTCTTTTTGTCACTGCAAGATTTGTATCTAATTTCTTATAACTTTAGTGCTTTTTTAAACTAAAGAATGAGCTTAGAAAAATGTTGACATGTGATAAATGAGATACATCTCAACATACTAAGTCTAATATTGAAATTGAGGTCTCTATAATTACATAACTTTGATCTTGATGTTAGTTTGTCATCTATGTTTGTGAGTTTCTGGTGAGAGTACTTTGTGTAACTGATAGTGATGAGAATTCAATAATTAGGTTACCTTTATTGTTTTCAATGAAGGCTACTTTGACAAATAGTCCTTCTTTAGACATACTTTATCTTACTGTCACCAATGAGAGTTGAGAAAAATAAACTTTACTGTCTTTTACTTACTATTGATGCTTTTCTTAATCTAAGTATTTATTTTAAACCAAACTTCACAAAGGCAACAAAAGTTAAAAAGTGAATGATTTTAACAATTACAACAATTTTTTCAAATGATATGATATAAGACTTGCTTAACTCATAAATAGAGGCATAAAAAGGTGCATTTTGTGATTTTGATATACCCATTAAATTCTTCAAAGAGACAAACTTAATCTAAGTATACATTTCTTCACTTACGCTACTTGTTTAAAAATAGTTATTACTTTAATTATTTTGTTTATGATAATTTTTTATTGTCTCACAGTTGTATGGTAGGACTAAGTTAGAAATAGTATGTCAGAATTTCGAAGGTTTACAATTTAAATTCTTAGCCAATTTGTAAGTGTAATTAGGTGTGAAATGAATTAAAACATATTTGAGTTCATCCATTTAAAAAGCAAAATAGATTAGAATAGATGCTGTTAAATGATGTATGATTTTTCAAATATAACTTAAATTTTTTATAGATATTTTATTATCAACTATAATTTTATAATTTTGTAATAATTTAATTTTATTTGGCTACTAAAAATCTTAATAAAATACGTAATTTTATTGATCCAATTTGCTTTGATTATATTGATCTCTTAGTAGATTAGTTTTAGATGAATCAAATTTTATAAATGGCAGTAACTTGAAAGAAGAACTTGGATGGAAAAGTATTAACTTGTCATTTAATGCATTGATAAGGAGTGATGGTAATATTTGATATTGAGTGATGGTATAATGAGAATGCCTTTAATGATAAGGATTTGATAGTAAATAAAAGTTTGAGTCAATTTAGTTTAAGTGGATATGTCATGGTATGAAATCTCAAGTTTTTCATTTCACCTATTTACTTTTGATTTAACTTATATTTGATATATATATATTAAATTCTAAATATGCAATATGAATAAAAAACTTATAAATATAAGTGCTTTTGTTTTAAGTTTTACTTTTACATTGTTGCGTTTATGACACTGACCTCCTATTGTTATGGTGTTCTTATTATAGATAGTTTATTGTCGAGAATTACAATATTTTAAACATTCGGTATTATTCTTATTTTCTAATTGTATAAAAATTATACAGCTTTTTCTTATATTAATTAAAAATTTTGTTAGATACTTAATATAAATAATATTTATTTATATAAGCAATAAGTGAAAATAATAACTCACTTTTTAATCAATATTATTTTGATTTATAAAAACCAAGAGGTAGTTATTATCATTCTTTTAGATAAGGTTGGATTAAGTAAAAAAATATAATACAATACATACACTTGTTTTTAGTTATTCAATTTGTTAATATTAAAATAATTAAAATTTTACAAAAATTGTACCTGTAAAAATAAATATTATAATAAAAAGCTAAAGTTTCGTTTGGTTCTACTTCTATTTTTTGTTGTAGTTTTCAGTTTTTTATTTCTGTTTTCTTTAAAATAAAAACAAAAATCTATTTGGTTGTTAATGTTAATGTAGTTATATTTTTATCACTAATAACAATTACATTTTAGATAAAACTTGAAGATAAATTATTATTAATTAAATAAATTTATTTAATCTCTTATATAATATTTATTAACAAATTATTAATAAATTTATTTTATTTTAATAAAATAAATAATTTCAAAATTAAAATTTTATTTATAAATTAATATTTATATGAAATATATTTTAATTATTAAATCAAACTTAATTTGAATATTTATATATTTTAAATTTAATTATATATAATTTAATTATTAAATTAAATTAAATTAAAGTATTCATAATTTTATTCATAATTAATTTTAATTTATTAAATATATAAATATAATGTTGAATTAAATTATTCATAATTTTATTAAATAATATATACTTAAATGATAGTAAATCAAATTATAAAAAAAATAAAAACAAAAACCACGTTTATGGCTTTCAGAATTTATGAAAACTAGAAAAATTTAAATTAAAAATAGAAACTAAAAATTCAAACAAACAAACAAAAATTATTAAATTAAAAAATAAAGACAGAAAATCAAAAAAAAATGAAAGCAAAAACCTTCAATTATTTTTGTAAACCTAGTGTCAACTTTAGTGCCGTATCCGCAACTTTCATACTAACGTTTAAACAACTCTGGTCACCTGGGCAAAGAATCGATTACTCCGTTTCAAAACCTAGATCACTAGATGATTTTAAAAGAAGTCCGCGTCAAAAAGCCATGAAAAAATGTGCGGGAAACTGGAATACGAAAATCCAAGCACACAAATGGAGGATTCATCAACTATTCTCTGCCAAATCTCTGCTCTTAAGGGCGTGCTCGATCAAGTCTTCTATTCCTCCTCCTCTATATCATTTCTAGCCATCCAATAGCGACTCAGTCTGTTACTGCTTAATTCTATTGTGTGTTTGATCGAATAGTGATATATTAATAAAACAGTTTTTCTAGGTGAACGAAGAGATCGAAGCGAATATCCTGATTACCCGAGAGATCGAGTCGGAGATCGTTAAATGCACGGAAATGGAGGCCGCATTGGCCGCGAGAGAATCGGAACTCACTAAGACAATTTACATCTCCCATTTTGAGATTAACTGACTGATCTCTGTTGCCTGTAATCCCTATTTTCTGCTTCGTTCAGATTTCCTTATACGTATTCATCAGATTCAGTTTCAGGATATAAGTAATCGGAACTCCACTCCATGTATAGATAATATCTGAATCAGTTAACTCGCTCATTCGTGCTTCGTTTTATTTTTCCTTGGCGTCAAGGCGATTCAAGGAAACACGTTAAACTTATGGAGGAAGAGCTAAGTTGTCGAAGAACTAAGCGGGAGGAGATGCTTAAGAAAATTGGCGACAAACGGTATTGGCTGTAAATTAATGTTTATGTTTCCAATAATGCAGTTATGTGATCCATAAGTTTGATTTCTATACGATAATAATGACAATGTATTACGTCCACCTACAGAATTTGGAGCTAAAGTTTTGCTAATTATGATTGATTATGTACAGAAAAAGTTCTTTAAACTTAAACAGTAACTACCAAATTAGATTGGAAACTATATTTTTCTAGGTAGGGTTTGAGTTACTAGATTTCTGTATGGCTAATACATGCGCATAGATCAATTGGAAGAATTTGCTCTTTACAGGGAACAGTTTATCCATCTGTGCCTGGAGTTTCAAAGGGACATCGGCGAGGAAGGAAATAAGGAATTAACATGTCTTTTATCTGAGAAGGAGTTTCTAGAAAATGAAGTTCATATGTTGGATGAGAAGAACAATTCCCTAGAGAATTTGATTTTGGCATTTGTGGAAGATGTGCTTCAAGAGTTTGATAATTCTAATTCAGGTATTCTAGAATGTTGAGCACGTTTTTCTCCAATCCACTACTGTTTGTTTGAAGATATTGTTTCTTTGAACCTTACACTCTTAATAACCATCTTGTTGTTATTGGGCTTCCGTCTATTCAGGCTGGAACGTTCTGCTAGTTTCATAAGGCTGTAGCCAAGTTACTTGAGACATAACTTCTACACTACAAACTAGGCAAATCCTATCGTCACAGGCCTGCGAGACCCGAGAAAAGGGTTTCTTAGTCCTATTTAATGAATTTGTATGTTTGGAGATGCCGAAAAGATTTTATCTTGTTATTTTGCTTTATAATTAAGTTTAGAATTTCACTATGAACGAGACGCCTTCTCGCGAGGTAGAGGGTATCTAACTTTAAAATGCTGTGAAGGGTATCCCAGTCCCTTTCTGTTTAAGTAGACCCAACCATTTTTGCTCCTGGCTAGGCATCCATCATTAGTAGGAGTAGGTGCCGCGATACATCACCAAGCACATGCTTTCTTTGTCAGTGTTGTAGAACAAACATAATATCACAAGATATTGGGATTTCAAATGTGGCCCGCCCCGATTTTAGCTTGGATTGACTGAGTTACAAGTGGCTCACAGGTCAATATTGGGTGGGCTCTAAGTCACCCCGACTTGTAGCCTTATCATTACTTCAAAAATGACAATTTTTAATATTTTAAAAAATGATAAATCGGTTTAACCTGCCTAGCTCGTGACTAATCAGGTCGTAGGTTGAGCCACGCCTCAGTCAACCTGTGATCAGGTGGGCTCGGCTGGTCGGCCACCTGCACATTGACAAGTCTAACAAGATATATCATGGAAAACCATTGATAGACATTTTATTTGTCCATCGTCTATGTTAATGATCATGCACGTTGGATCCCACTCAAATTGGATCCCAATTGCTCTTGTTTCTTTTTTTGTAGTTGTTATTGTTCATCATAAACCCATTTCCAAATCCTTAAGTTGTTTTCCTCAAGTGTTTCTTTCCATCAAATCCTCTATTATACTATTTTTCATTATTTTAGTTGTTTGGAAAATTAAGATGCATCAACTTGGCATCAGAGCCAAATAGAAATGACACTTAAGAATTTGGAAGGAAGTATGAAAACACTCAAAAAAGAAACAAAGAAAATGACAGGTGGATTTCGCAATAATGTTGGAAAACTCACAAGGGTGGAAAACAAGGTGGAGAACTTGAAGCAAGGGTGACCAGGCCAATCAAAATGTTGGAATCACGGGGAAGAAACAAAGAGAAAGGGAAAAGAGGTTGTAGACGAAGGAGTCTTAACTACTAGAGTGTCTGAAACACCTTTAAATGTTGATGAAGAAATCGGGTGTAATGATAGAACCATGGAAATGTGATCGGTGTTCGGAGTTACCCGTGTTTGGCAATAACAATCCGAAAGGGTGGTTATTCTGAGCTAAACGAAACTTTGAGATGAATCAATTAACTGATGCGAAAAATTAATTGCGACTATAGTGTGTTTTGAAGAGGATGCCTTAGCTTGGCACCGACGGTCGGATATGAGGCAACCCTTCAATAGTTGGGCTGATCTTAAGCAACAGTTGCTTAATTGTTTTGGGTCCTATTAAAAGGGGAATATATATGAGCAGTTTTTGGACATCAAATAAGAGAATTCGGTGGCTGAGTATCATCGGACATTCGAAGTTCTGTCAGCAGCATTAACTATCGATGGAGGTGCTAGAAAGCACCTTTGTGAATGGCTTCAAGGCTGACATATGGGCTACTGAGATAGATTATGCTAACAACCCAAAGGTTAGAAGAAAAGAATTGGACGTTGAGATCAGCTAGGAGGATGTTTGTTGGGAAAAATTATAAAGCCAATTCTGTAAATGAGGGAAAGGGAGTTGCGAAACGAGATGAAAACAGAGAAAAGGGCTTAATAGATTTTAAAGGAACTTGGGGTGAAGCGAGAGGGACCCGATTTATAGCTCCAACCCACAACCCACCCAAACCAATGCAAAAAGTTACACGGCGAGGGGTGCGATTGACGGAAGAAGAGAATCAGGAACCACTGGCGAAGGATCTATGCTTCATATGCAATGATAAATTTAGGTTGGCCACGTGTGCAAAAGGGAGTTACAAATCCTCTTGATTCATGTAGATGACCCAATAGCTTTTGAGGAGTTGGATGTAGGTGATGAAGAACTAGCCATGGATGCCAATGAAAATGACAGCATTAAGGTAAGGATGGTTGAAACCATTGAACTATCAATTAACTTCATTTTTGGTTTACCTTTGCCTAGAACAATCAAGTTTAATGGGACGATTGCTGGAAAAGATGTGTCAGTGATGGTAGATAGTGGGGCAACCCACAACTTTATTTCTACAGAAATGGTTGAGGGAATAAAACTACTGCTCATTATGGGATTGTGATGGGAACAGGAGTGTCGATGAAAGGGAAAGGGATTTGTAGGGGGTTAAGAGTAGAAATTCAAGGGCTAGAAGTTATCGATGACTTTTTGCCTCTTCAGTTAGGTAGTACAGATGTAATCCTAGGAATGTTGTGGTTGGGTACATTGTAACAACTATGGCAAAGGAAATACAAAGAGAAGCCTTAGGGTGATGGGTTGAGCTTTGTGAGTTAGTTATTAAGAGTAAGAGGGAACAACCAGAAGTGGTTAACGTGAGCTGGGTTAAGGCTTTAAGAGAAGATTTCCTAAAGTATTCATAGAATTGGTGGGACTACCTCCTTCTAGAGGAATAGATCATTCTATAAGATTGGAGCCCGAT
The DNA here is from genome assembly GCA_026546855.1 of Erythroxylum incrassatum. NCBI lineage: Eukaryota > Viridiplantae > Streptophyta > Magnoliopsida > Malpighiales > Erythroxylaceae > Erythroxylum > Erythroxylum incrassatum. The sequence continues at coordinate 16,023,698 of JANVCL010000007.1, read as the reverse complement.
ACTACTCCTATTAATGTGAGACCTTACCAATACCCGTACTTTCAGAAGGATGAAATTGAGAAATTAGTGAGGGAGATGTGTGCGTCTAGTATCATTCAACCTTCTAACAGTCCTTTTTCCCGTCCCTATTTGTCAAAAAGAAGGATGGAAGTTGGAGGTTTTGTGCGGATTATTGATAAGTGTAAATTGCATCGTATTTTAGGGCATAGTTTGATATATGTTTAGTCGTAAATTTGATCATTTAATATGTATTTAGGTTAGAATTGTGTTAGTTTGTTCATTATTGTTGTTTTAAGGGTTTTATAGGTTATTACAAGTTTTTGAGCTTAAATATTATATTTTTTAGGTACCTTGATATGTTTGCTACTGTTTTAGGGACAGTATCAAAGAACGAAGGAGTTTCGAAAGACATTTGGGCTGAAACAGGCCATGATTGTAACCATAGGCTTAGATGTAGGCCACAATCGTGGTGTTTCAAGGGATTCGTTGAACCTTTTGGACCCTGGAAAAGCCCTAGGGTTACATAAGACATAAGAGACTTTTTCAAGAACAAGAAGAGAAGAAAGAAGGGAGCTTTACATTCAGCCACTCTTGAAAACCCTAAAGAGGGGGAAAGGAAGAAAGAGAGAGAAGAAGAAAAGGAAGGAGGAAGAAGAAGTGGATCCCGACGCTACTGCCTTCCTGATTTGTCCAGCCTAAGTTCCATTTTCTCTTCATTTCCTTTTTCATTTAAATGTATAAAGTTGAGATGGATTGTATGGAAATAGATTTCGGGTTGTTGATAATGTTCTAACTCTCCTTCGGGATTTTACTTTAAGTTAATATTGATTTTGTTATTTTATGTTTATTGGTTTGGGTGTTGTAATTGATTAATGCATTTGTATATTTTGCTAACAAACTGAGCGGATGAGCTGGATTAAAATGATTTGATCGGATTAATGAGAGTTAGGTGATCTAATTGACCACTTAATCAATCTACTTGGTAATTTAATAGAGAGAGATCTCGTACAAGACCCAATTGTTTATTAGAGAGCTTTAAAACTAATTTGAATTATGGGTAATTTGCGAATTGAGAGATTGCAAGCTCCATAATTCGATTAAGGTTTACAATTTAGGGTTTAATGGTTATAACTCAAGAGAGAGTAATCAACCCTATAATTGTCTAGAACCGACATCTCATAAACACATAAATGGTTAGATTAGCATTAATTATAGGTGAAATCCCCTCTCTCATAACATGATTAACTCTTTTGGTGGATTTCCATTGTGACTTGTGTGACTGCTCAATTTAATTACGTTTTACTAAAATTTTCGCTTTGCGATTCTTGTATTTACTTTTCGTGTTCACTTGTGCAGTTTTTATTTCTTTTTATTCTTTTCTTGAGCTTTAAACGGCTTAGGATTAGACTAGCACCCTCATCGTTGGATCAACCCTTCAATATTACAAAGTACGACCCTTGCACTTGAGGATTATTGATGGTTTTATAAATTGTAAAACTCGTTTAATAATTATCATGCCCTCAACAAAGTCACAGTGCCAGACAAGTTTCCAATTCCCGTGATAGATGAACTCCATGTGTCCAAAATCATTTCAAAGCTTGATCTACCACCAGATACGAGTTCGAGTTGAAGATCCTCCGATGACAGTTTTTAGAACCTACAAAGGAAACTACAAGTTCTTAGTCATAGCTTTCGTCCTCTCCAATGCACCGGCTAGATTCTAGTCACTTATGAACCAGGTATTCAAGCCTTACCTCAGAAAATTCATTTTAATATTCTTTGACGACATCTTGGTGTACAGTGGGAGTGAGAAGGAGTATAAGTGAGATTTAGAAGCAGTGTTCTCAGTCCTTAGGCAAAATCAATTGTTCTTTAACACCAAGAAGTGCATCTTTTCTTAAGATAGCATTGAATACCTACGGCATGGGATTTCAGCCAACGGAGTTGCTATGGATAGAGAAAAAGCCAGAGCAATGATAGAGAGAGTGGTCGACGCCAACAAACATAAGGGAGTTGAGGGGTTTCCTTGGCCTTATGGGGTATTGAAGACAATTTATCATGGGTTATGGGCCCATTGAACCAACAGTTAAGCCTTGTTAACTGGAATGAAAAGGCTAAGGAGGCATTCCAAAAGCTAAAAGCTGCCATGATTACTGTTCCAGTTCTTACACTTCTCAATTTTGACAAACTATTTGTTGTAGAGATCGACGCTTTTGGGTTTGCAATAGGGGTTGTTTTATCACAACATAGCAGACCAATAACCTATTTTATCCAAGCATCATCAAGTAGAAATAGAATGAAACTAATATATGAGAGGGAATTGATGGCGGTAGTACTAGCAGTAGTAAAATAGCGACACTATTTGCTTGGCAGGCACTTTAGTATCTTAACAGATTAGAAAAGCTTAAAATTTTTAATGGAATAACGGTTAGTGCAACATGATTACCAAAAATGGGTGCAAAGTTGATTGGTATGATTTCAACATTCATTGCAGACGGAGAAAAGTTAATAAGGTTGCTGATGCATTTTCATGCATACCAGGCACTGAACCTCCTATTTTGGTAGCTTTGATACTTCCCAAGGTGGTTGAAGAGTAGCAGATTAATTTTGAAGTGGCCAAGGATTAGAGGCTTTCACAGATAAAGAGAGAAATTGAGGCTAGTTCAGAAAAATGGTAGCATTATTCACTTCGCTAAGGGAAATTATTATATAAGGGGCATTTGGTGATTACTAAAGAATCAACTCTTATTCCTACACTATTGTTTGAATACCATAATGGAGTGACTGGTTGGCATTCAGGATTCTCACTCACGTACAAGAGGTTAAATGGAGAATTTTATTGGGAGGAAATGAAAGAAACAATGAAGAGATATGTCGTAGAATGTGTAATGTGTTAGCAAAATAAGTACCAAGCGATGTCGCCAGTAAGGTTATTGTAGCCTCTTCCAGTTCCTAACTAAATTTGGGAAGACCTATCAATGGATTTCGTTAAGGGATTGCCCAAGTTAGAGGGAATTTAAGCAATTTTGGTAGTAGTAGACCGCTTGAGAAAATATGCCCATTTCCCACCATTAAAATACCTTTACGTAGCCAAGACTATTGCTACATTGTTCACTAAAGAAATTATCAGATTGCATAGGTTTCCAAGGTCAATGGTTTAAAACTATAGCAAGATTTTTCTTAGCCATTTTTAGGAGGAGCTCTTTAGGCTCCAAGGAACTCAATTTCACCAAAGTACAACATACTATTCGCAAACCGATGGTCAAATTGAGTTGATTAATAGATGCATAAAGACTTACTTATGTTGTTTTCCTTGTAAGAATCCACGCTAATGCAGCCAATGGTTGTCTTGGGCTGAGTATTGGTACAATGCCACCTATCTTGTATCTACTGGAATGAAACCATTTCATGCTGTGTATGGAAGAGATCCACCTACCTTGATACGCTTTGGGGGTCAAAGCACAAAAATTGATGACTTAGAAAAATATTTGCAAGATCGAGATGCCATTTTGAGGGAGTTGAAGGACCTCCTAAACAATGCTTAAACAAAAATGAAAGAAGCAGCTGATATACATAGGCAGTAACTGCAATTTGAAATGGGGGTTCAAGGTGTATCTTAGACTTCGGCCTTATCGGATGCACTCTTTATCTAAGAAACTAAATGAGAAGCTCTCTCCAAAAGTTTTTGGGCCATTTTATGTACTAGAAAAGATGGGATATGTAGCATATAAGTTGGAACTTCCAACAACTGCCTCCATTCACCCGATATTTCACATTTCACAGTTGAAAAAATCTCTAGGAAGTGTACAACAGCCACTGTGTAACATCCCATTACCCATAATAAGATTTGAATAGCGAACATGAAAAATTACTAAGAAATTAGAACGTGTACTCTTGCATATGGATGATATGGCATACACATACGTGATAATAATGAGTTTTGCACATTAATCTGACTGTACATGCATTCATTGACACTTTCCAGGTGTAATTGAGTTATTAATGTGATTTAGCAATTTTTGTATATTTTGGGTATTTCAGGATTTTTGGTGAATTTTAGAAAAATGTTAAAATTGGACCAATTATATCGCGACATATGGCAGCTTATAGATGTGACAAATCGCTCACATGCATGGTGACATGTGGAGAGGTATTAGGCTTATATGTGGTTTTGTTATGATAAAAAGAAATTACTGTAATTTTCTTATATGCTCTTCACCGTAAACACCAGCTGTTTATTTTGTACATTTGATTCACTCTCACTATTGGAGACTTTGTTGAAACAAGTAAGTGATTTTTAATGTTAGGAACCGATCTCGAAACCGGACCCCAATTGGAAAAACAGAAACGAAAACGAAAACAAAGTGAAGAACAGACGAAAACACGAATCGGAAAACAAAGCGAAACAAATGAACGGATCAGAAGTTAATTAGTGGAAATATCGAAAACGAATCAAAAGTTGGAGCGGAAATCGAAGGAACGGATCGCAAATCGAAAGCTCAGAACAAACAAACGGAAGCAAAAGCAAACAAATTGAAAGCAACTCGCGTAAAGAACGGATACGAATGCCCGAAGCGCGGAAAACAAAATGCTAAAGCGAATCCAAAACAAAGGAACTTTTCCGACATCCAAGAACAAAACGAAGGCAAGCGAAACTAACGTGTTGCGTTGGAAACCTTAGACTAAAACCATCCCGAAAATCGATCTACATTTTTTTTCCATTCTTATTCATTCATTTTCTCTTTAATCAATCTCATACAACTCAAAACAATACAATTTCCCATTTGGAAATTCTCCCATTCTAAACTCACTATCCTTTGTCATTAGCTCAAAACACTCTTAATCATGCATATCGTATTGCCATAAACCGATTTTTATCGAAAATCGGGCAATATAACGGCAGTATTTTGAACAACCCAAAAATCTGCAAAGGTTTAAAAACACTTCTATAAATCACATCCAACCAAGCAATCCATTCAACGGACCTCTTGTCCGGAATCCAATCACAACCAAAACGTAATCCTATATCTAAAGCACTTACTTAATTCTCAAAACCATAAACCATACTCAAAATCAAACTCCATTCATATACAATCACATTCATATCCCAAAGTCATACGCAAACTCAATTCAATAAACAAAATCCACAATTCATACTTCAATCCGAACTCAAACCAATCATATTCATATACATTTACTATTCATAAGCAAAACCATTCATATATACAACTCCATAATTTACTTACATTTTTCAATTCCATAATCAGGCACAAATGCAAAGCCATACTCAATTTTCTTTAACATTCATTTACATTCCGGAATGAAATACACTTCCAACTCTAATGGCATTCTAACCATATACAAAACCCAATACGAACATCAAACCTTACACATAATACAAAACATTCACAAATCAAACTGAGGTTATGATCGTCTTCCATTCGATCTCCTGCACGAAAACCTGGAGATGAGGATGAAAGGGGGTGAGCTTTCGCTCCGTGGATAACATATTTTTATTCGAAAATAAGTAAAAATCATTTCTTAAAATATTTGTCATTTATAAGCATTTCACAGTAGTAAAGTTTTCAAAACTTAGTTCTCAAGCCTTTCAAAACACTCAAAAACATTCTTAATCATTTTCCAAAATTCTCAAGATTTCAAAACTCATTTCTAAAAAATCACAAGTTCTCACAAATCATGCACAATTTCGAAAATATGAATACATCATAAACATAAACAAAACAAAACACATAACACATCAAATGGTTTGGGTCGGTCCTAACAGAACGTATTGCACATTCCCGCATAGCGGTTCTGTGCAGCCGTGAACGGAGGGGAGTCCGAAATCGGAACTCCTAAGCCACTTGCGGGCAGCCGGGAGAAAGCTATCTGAGGGAGACAATGCACTGACTCTTACAGAGGGGACCTCACCAAACCCACATACTATACATAATTCGAAACCGAAAATTCAGATTGCCCGAAGGCACTTTTCAAAAATCTTGATTTTCAAACTTTTCATACTGTGTCATACTAGACACATTCATATATTCACATAGCTCACATATTCACATATCACATCAATAAACATATTCAATCTCCATTCAGCAATTTAATCACATATATATCAAAATCATAACAATGAATGCAAGTTATTTCTTTAAATCATAAATCCAACGTATGCAGATTCATAAAGCACATTGTTCAAATTTTTTTCAATTTATTCAAAAACATAATTTTCATAAA
>JANVCL010000007.1:15973326-15990030 GCA_026546855.1 Erythroxylum incrassatum | reverse complement strand
ATTATATCTAAAACAAATAATACTATGTACATAAACATATCAAATAATAAGAATCAGTGATATATATTTCTTATTATATTTACATATATAATCATAATAACAGTTCATTGTATATTTTTAATTTCACTTTCACTCGTTCGTCTCATTTTTTACTAATTATTTCATATGTCAAATTTTTCTAATTTGATTGTAAATTTTTAAATCTTGCTTTATATATATTTTTTTATTTTTTATTTTAATTTATACATTAAAAATATTTATTAATATAATTAATTAAATTTAGAGGACATTATCACTGCGCATTTGCGCAGTATTATTACGCTAGTCTCCGATTAAAACAGACTCTTGTTGCCTTACTTTTTCTTTCTCAATCCTCTTACAGTCCTCGTCCTTTTCTTGACTTTTCCCCCCATAATTTCAATTATTTTTTTTGGCCAATACATAATTTCAATTAATTAGAGCAGACAACTTCAATTATCTTTCCTATTTTTACGCTTTATTTACAATTAATAAGGCCTCTCTTTTTATTTTCTTTTTAGGGTAAAAATAAAATTCCCTCCAGCATGTGGTCTCCGTCTGTGTCCCTTTTTTCTATATTGTTGGTTTTCTTTTCCCTTCTTTTTTGTCATATCTATGCGTTTCTCTCTCTCTCTCTCCTTTCCTTCTCTCACTCAACGAAACCATTGTCGTAGCAGCCAAGTGGATTGGATTGGATTGGATAACACACTCCCTACACCTTTTACCCTAAAGCCCTCTCTGTAGTTGTCTATCCTTCTCATCTTCTCTCCATACTGGTCATACGGACTAGGGTTCTTCGTTTTGAAGGCTAGTGTTTTCCTTGTTCCGTTGACATAAAGGTCTGCTTTTTTACTTCTCCTTCCTTTCCCTCTCTATTCTCTTCGGGTTTCACTGTTTTTCACTTGAAAGGTGCTATCTTTATTGTTATTTCTTTCGTTTTGCTGTCTTCACTTGTGTGGGTTGTTGCTTACGTGATGGAAGTTTAATGGGATGTTCGTTAATTCGGTTTGTATGTGTTTATTTGTCTGTTTCGTTCGCTAGTTCCTTTGTTTCAATCTAATTGTTTTGCTTTTTATTGATTACAAATTTACATTGTTAGTAAACGATTACTTTTGTAATTTTATTGAAACTATTCCTTTCCTTAGCCTTTTTTGACGTATTTCTTTTTTAATTATTTCTTTTTGGTACTCTTCCTCTTGTCTATCTGATATCTATAATTTGTTTTTTTTTTTGGTGAATATTGAGTAGGATGGTAGTTGGGAAAGAGGGCGGTAATTGTGAAAGGGCTTTTCTTGTTCTAGGAAATGCTAGATAATTGGATTGAATACTTTTAGTTAACATAAAGAGTTCAGCAATCTATCCCTCTCTATGTCACAGTTATGTAAACCTTATATTGGGAAACTTTGAACTTCGCTAATTAATTTGTTTAGTTAGACTAGTCTGTGGTTTTAGATACCATCACTAGTCATCACAAGCGTTTACCCACTGTATTTATCTTTTTCATTCTTTTCTCCATCGAAAGAAGAGCAAAAGCAGATGCTTTCTCCATTCATTGTATTTGATCCTATTGATGTGTGCGCATTCAAATTATTCAGGCTTAAATTTTGAGGCCTATTTAGATGTGTACACTATACAGTGTGTTTCTTATTATTTTTGTGGGTTTTAGTGTTTTAGACTTTTGTTCAACATGATGGGTCTGCTATGAGCGGAACTTTGCTTTTATCTTTATTAGCAAATCGTATACGGCACGAAAGCTTATACTTTGTTGGATATCCATGTTACTTATGAATGTTCTTCTGCAGAATAGTAACTTAGCACCAAATTGCAGGATTCCTTGGTGACAAGAGCATAACAATATAAGAAATTTGTAATTTTGGGATTAAGATTCATATTAATTGTTATGTATGTGTAATGATGATTTTCAACCAGGTGGAGGAACACATTCTTTAAGAGTGACAACTATGATGTTAACGTCATTTCTTTAGTAATTCTTGACCTTCTTTGACGAATGGCGGCTGATCATCAGAGAAAGCGGCTCAATGGTATCAGCATTGCAAATTGTGGCCCTCCAGAGCAATACAAAACCAAAAAGAAAAAAATAGAATCGTCAAAAAAAATTTTTAGTGCAAAATCTCATATTTCTCTGCAATGGGATGACAAGCGAAGCGAGGTTGTTGCCAGAAGAGAACAAATTGGCATTAGTCGGAGAGATTTGAGGCCATTTATTGATTCTGGTCCTCAGTCTCACAATGTCTTGGCTGATGTATTTGTTGTTCCACAAGAGATTTTTGAGTTGGAAAATTTGGCAGTAATTCTTTCAAAAGAGGTATTTATAATCTTCTCATGTTTGTATGTGTGAATTATATTTTTCCTTGTGAGCATGATGCCTATTTAAAGATGGAATTTGATTCAGGTTTGGCTGACAAATTTATCAGAAGAGGAGAGAAAACTTCTAATGCAGTTTCTGCCTATAGAACAAAATGCAGAAGAAGTTGTTGAAGCATTGCTTGGGGGGGACAACTTTCATTTTGGAAATCCATTTCTCAAATGGCAAGTACTATTTAAATGATGTGTATGCATGAGCAACTATGCAATGTGGAATTCTAGTTTGTCTTGTTGCTGTCACATAGATTTCAAGCTTTTTTTTGTCCTTTTTTAATTTTTTGGATGAAGGGGAATGGGGGTTTTGTTGGCAAGGTTATTAATTGTAGCGTCCAACTAGAACAAATGAAGAGATGTGGAAATTTCCACTTACCTTAATGTTAAATTCTTATGTTTTGAAAATACTTATTTGGTATGAATTTTATTACCTTTGAGTTTGCTTTTGGGAGGGCCTGTATTCTTTATTCTTCTATGTGATACTGCCTCCTACAACTACCTGACACAATGTAGTGCTAAAAAGCAGCAATGTGCATTTACTTCTTGTGCTGACATAAATATTGAAATATATTCACTAAATGTACTTGTTGGTCTGTGGTTTCCAAAGAACTATACTGATTTATGATGGGTTGAACCATTTGAAGTCTGAGTTTGACATTTCATATGGAACATAATATTGCAGGGGAGCATCACTCTGTTCTGGTAACCTTCACCCTGATGAAGTTATTCATCTAGAAAAATGTTTAAATGTTGATAAGAAAGGGTACTGCTCAGAGATACAGAATTATCACCATGAGTATGCTCCTTTGCTTTGATTTTTGCACTTGTTTAGTATTTTTGTTTAATCTGATGTCGTTTCTCGGGGTTCAAATTTGCTTGATGTCTTTGCTGCTTTTGTGTGTTAATCCCTTTTAATCTGTCTTATTGTGGCAGGATGATAAACTATTTCCAGAAGTTGAAGGAAGTTTACGAAAGTAGTGAGGATCCAGAAAGAGAAGTCTTACAGAGAAAATGGAGGTTGACTCCACAGTAAAACTTTTTTGTTTATTCTTGCCCCTGGTGTATATATATCTTCTTTCATATTTACTGCTAAAGTTACATACAATACTTCGCCAACAATATCCATTCGAGTTTTACAGAGATCAATCATTGTTGTTGGATTTCTCCACAGCAACCTTTATTTTGTACTCTTGCCCTTTGTGTGTGTGTATATATATATATATTCTTTCATGTTCACAACTCAAGTTACATATAGTTCTTTTCTGAGAACATCAATTTGGCTTTTACAGAGCTCAATCGTTGTTGTTGGATTTCTTCTCTCCTTTTTTGAGCATGTATGTGATTTTTATTTGACATGATTGATTTTTCCCGGTACGGCCAGAAAACATGCAAATGAATCTTTATTTCACAATTTTGAGGAGAATTTGGAGGCTACATCAGAGTCTTGCTCCTTGGCTACGGATGACAAAGCTTGTAGTAGTGATAATCAAACTTCTGCAGTGATAAGGAGTGGAGAACTTCAGGAGAGGTGATTAACTTTCCAAAATAATGCTGACAATTGTGACTGTTTATGGCAGTATAGCAAATATTGGATTAATGTTTTCCAAGACTCATCTCATGATATGTGACATCCTGCATTAAGGGGAAAATAATGAATTACCAGTTTATGGTAGTTCTCATCTATTTGTTGAAAGATGATCCTTTGAAGAGATTATGAACATTCCATTGTGAGCTAGTAGAATAGATGTATCTGTGTGTGCATGTATTGGCATCTTTGCTCTTAATGTGTTTTGAAAATCTGAGCCTGTTTCCTATATTTTTAAGCTTGAGTGCATATATTAATGGATGCATATGCTGATAGAAACATAGGGAATTTAGTTGGTCTTTGCTTGATGTTTCCTTTACCTTACAAGTTCTCTATTGAAATTCTTGTGGGAATTTTGCAATTTTCATCTGATGTGCCGAAAAATTTATACTTCTCATGTGTACTTTATCTTCCATTTTGTTTTATTATTCTGTGCCCCCTGATATTTCAGTAATCTTTACACTTTGCTTCCATCCGATATATATAGACAGAAGTTGAGGTTTGTGGCTACATGGCACTATGTGCATCTTGGAGTCTTTAAATCTTATAGGCAACCTATTTAAAAGAGCCCTGAGGATGATAAATCTGTTGTAGGCTTCTTAATATTATGATATTTGGTCTTAATATAGGAGTATTCGTGACAGTGTTACTGATCTGTTAAACATTACTTGTCCAACTGCAGTTGTGATCGAAACCTTATGTCTAGATATGACATCAATAGGTCCTATGGAAGTTTGTTCTGAACGTCTCAGTTCTGGCATCATGTTTTATTTTATATGAGCCCATTTAAAATCTTCCATCCTCCTGCCTGCAGTCACTCTGCATTCATCCCTTTTATAGTTCATGTGATTCTCCGAATGAATAATAACTTCGAGCTGAACTTTGAAATATGTCATGCAACTCCGAAGTTAATCTTGCTTTCTCCTTTGATGTCAGGACTTATAAGGAAGGCTTATTGGGGGAGAAATGTAAAAAGCCATTGGTTTCCAGTGATGCAAAACTCTGGGGAGCTGACAACCTTCACAAGCATAATATCTATCAAGCTGATGGTGCTGAATACATGTCATACGTAAAGGTTGGTGTCTATTTCTTGGTGTTTCTTTTAGATGGTTGTGTAATCCCTTATTGTAGAAATGGCATGCATGTGGATGATTTAAACTGTAGTACGTCAAAACTTAGTGGTTCAAGTGACAGTCGCCGGCTGATTGATATCACTCTTTATGAAATTGCTCACAACTTGAATTTTATGTGTTTCTGACAAATGCTTTTGGGAAGGGAATGAGTGGTAGTGTTCTCATGAGCATTATACTTGCTACATTTAGCACAGAGAAATGGGTCTCGCTTCTTATTAGGTATGAAGGGCATGCTCAAATTCCAGGATCACCTCTTTTAATTTTCTCAGATAATTCTTTTACACTAAAGGCATTGGAAGCGCTTGAATGCTCTTCCTGCTCAATGAAATTGATTTCACTGACTATCAAGGTAATGGCATTTGATGTTCTCTAATCTAGCTGATCAAAGCCTAATTACAATTTAGAACATTATTAAACGTATGAATCCTGATGTGTTGTTGGGATTGTCACCCTTTCATTCTTTTGATTCACTGAAGTTTCCTTTCTGATATGAAAATGACCTTAACTCAAGCTATCTGGAGATAGGGGGACGTTTTTCCTTCTAGTCATGGTTCTTGTAGCCATAATCGAGGTGGGACTTTGATCTTAGGTTCTTAGTGGAACACTAGAGATGCTTCATGCTGTAACTCATGGTGTCTAAATAGCTGAAAGTTCAGTTTTCTAAGTATCTACAAATGGTTATCCAACTTCATCAACCTTTAGACTTGATTTAGTTAAGTTCAGTTTCACGACTCTGCACTTACATCTTTGGCTGGTTATCAAACCTCGTTTTTCCCATATACTAACCCAATTAAGCCAATATTATTTTTCTTGTTAATGAAATTCACAATATAGAAGCTGCTCAGTTTTTTCTTTTCTTTTTTTTGGGGGTGGACGGGGGGGATGTTTTGCTTTTCCAGATAAGCAAGAAGCAGCACCAACTTGTCAAGAGTATGAAACAATCTGGTAAAAGCATTCAATCTAAGTCTCTCAACCGTGTGCTAGGTGACCTTGATACATTGCATGTACAACCATATGAAGAGTTTGTAAAAGAGGAGGCCAAAAAGTTGCAGGAGTATTGGTTAGTTTGAAAATTGAATTGAATGCTTCCTCCAAACTAAGAAGCCTTTTGTTTTTCCCCTTTTGAATATATATTTATATGTATATAGGTTGAAATTGGCAAATGAAGATCTTCCTACAGCATATACAAATTGGAAAGCAAGGCAGTTCCAGAGAAGGGAGATTACCATGTCTTTGAAGCAAGACCTGAAAGAAAAAATGAAATATTCAGTGGAGGTTTGATACTCTAGCCTTGCATATCTTCCATCTCTGTTTATTCCTTTGGGCATTTCGAACTAACTTGTTGGGTTTCCAGTGGAAATTGCAGTAGGTGAGTTTGTCTCAATTATTCTAAGCTTTAACTGTTGTTTTATGATAATGGCTATTCAGGATGGGCAGAAAGAAAACTTAGAGATTTTGCTTCATGGTCAGAGTGATCGAGGAGGAAGAGACCTTGGATTTGATTTGGAGGTTTACTTCTCCGTATTACTTTTGCTTTCATTTCCTTTTCTATCTTTGCTGTACGTACATTTGATGCTGTTTTTATTTGGCAAATCTTTCTTATTGGCTCTATTTTTAACTTGTTTATGGTTGGATAGGGTGAAGAAGAAAACCATGAAAGTATGGTTCAGGATGAAAATGATGAAATAGAGGCAGCCAATTATCCCATTTCAGCCAATGAAGGTTCTGTTTCTGTCTCTCCACAGTACCAATCTCTGCAACAGATTTCTCCTTTTAGTGGTAGCGATGAGCCTAACCTCACAGATATGGACTCAGAACATAATCATGTGGTTGCTAAGTCTGACGGAACTTCTCCTGATGTATCTACGTACTCAGGAAATGCCAATACTGCTGATGGTTCCATCAGCCAGGGTGTTCCCATCTCTTCCAGTGATGGTGTATGGTCCGCAGTTGGTATGCCAAAGTCTTATTATGATTCAACTGCAAGCCATAAATATGGATCTTCTGGTAGGTTGTCCCTTCCACATCAACTCAATGGGGATCGGCAGTCCCAGTTAATTGATTTGGAATATAATGCAGGTGAAGAAAACATGAGAAAGGATTTGTTACACAGACAATCTGATGATGGTTCCTACACTTCTTACCCAAACAATGATCCCAATGGATTGCTTCAATCTCTGTTTAAAGGGCAGGGGACACTATGCTATGAAAGTGAACAAAAGGAAGTAGGGCTTGATATCCAATCATCAAAGAACATATTGATGGAAGAGTGTCAGTTTAATGGGCATCTTCAAGGGAGCCTGAATTCTTCCCTGCCAATGGAACACAGCAAGAAGAGACATGGTGAAGGTTACTTGCACCAAAACATTCCAGATGCTATTTACTCTGATGGAGGTGGATACTTAATTCCAAGACAAGGTCTTCTATCCACTTTCAATTTGCAAGACTGGGTCAGTCATCATGCTTACATGCCAGTAAAACTCCAACCTCACAGCCATTGTGATGGAATGCTAACGCAAAACTGGCTTCCTGGTGAGCGTCAATCTCGTGGTGGCTGGAATGGTTCTGATGGTGCCAGTATTCCGGGCCATATTATTGGAACTGGTGCAGATCAGAGCTTGTTTAGTGTTCTATCACAGTGTAATCAACTGCATTCAAGTAGCCCATTTGGTCCAATGGGTTCGAGTGAGCAACTCATGTTGCCTAGGAATTATGAGATGGGTAGTGGGGGTAGTGCCAGGATCAGTCATTCGTTACAACATGCAGCTCCTCTTATTAATTACTTGAATGGACGTGATCCTTCAAATAGCTTGATGCCTGATGAATTTGGATGGACTCAAGGTCAGCAAAATCCTTGCTTACATGATCAGATGGAGAGACCCTATTTGAGGTCATGGAATCAATAGGATTTAATCTACTACTGATAAGTGTGGATGTTGTCGAGGTTCAATTCAGCAGGAGAAGGAATGCCAGATGTAACATTATGGCAAACGAGTCCATGATCTAGGAGGCTGAGCCTTCTGTGGTTGTTGCAGATAAAGCTGCACCTTGCCACAGACTGCAAGATAGGTTATATGTAAATACTTTTATACAAGAGGCAACTTATAGATGCCAATGTATATATTCTGATATTAGGTGAGCAGAGCAGTGAAAACAAAGATGAGGATAAGAAGATTCTTTTGCTTCTTTTGATAGGTTAGTTACTTTTAACATTTTTGGCGATTTTTCATTTTGTTCATGGAAAAACATTTTGCAATAATTTTTGGAGGTTATGAATTGCCCAAGGCTCTTTGATAACTTGCCTTTCCCCTGTCTCTTTCCATTGCCCATATTATGCCCAAACGTTGCTCAACATATGCTTATTGGTTTCTTATGCAGGAGGAGGCGAATAAGATGTATGTCCGTATCTATTTGGCACACACCATCACCTTCACATGATAATCATACCGTTTTTTTAATAACCAAACCAAGGCAAAAGCAAAATTATCTTGATTAGTATCACCTTCACATGATAATCATACCGTTTTTTTAATAACCAAACCAAGGCAAAAGCAAAATTATCTTGATTAGTATGATAACTTGTATAACTAAATTACCATAAAACAGGCGGCACATGTGAAGAATTAATGACCATTACCGAATCAAGGACAGTAGTTATACATGAACTGTGGGCACAGAACGGAAAATGCAGACTTTATTAGAAAGAAGACATTGTGAGCAACATTACCATCCATGTATCAACAACTACGACATTACACTATTCATTTAATTTCCCTGACAGACGACATTTTTTGTTTGATAGTTTCTCTGAAACTATATATCTTTCCAATTCCAACGATTTGATTTCAGATTCCTAACCCAAAGCTTTTGCTTTTCTTTAACTTCTAATCGCCAAAAATGCCAGGAGGCAGAGCCTGAGAGGAAGAGACAGAAACGAGATTGACAAATTGGTGTTAATTGACGAAACGGAATGGAGAAAAGGAACAAAGAATTTGTTAACTTGGAAAGGGAATCCGTTATTCCAATTCTCAAACCGAAGCTCATCATGACCTTGGCTAATATCATCGGTCAACTTTTCCTTGACCTGTAATGTTTCTTGTTCTTCCTTTCACGTGTTTCATTTTGGCATTAAGGGAATATGGATCCATGTGATTGTTTGTCTTATTTGCTTTCTGTATAAATATGGTCGCTTTCTTTTATTCTTTTTCACATTGAGATGCACTACATGTATCATATTAATGTACTCAGTTGATGCATAATTGCTTTCTCAAATTGACATATCATAAACATGTTTCAGCACATTCAGGACTATCCGATGTCCCAAGTCTCCAAGTTGCTTATGTACTACATATGGCCTTCAAAACTTTGTGATTTCTCCAGAGTTGTATAGAGGTAGTAAGTGTTGGCAACTTCCTCACTTTAATGGATTATAGTGGATATGGGCAATATCTCTCATTCCTTGTTCTTTCCGCGGAAGTGTCAGTGTTTGCAAATTTTAATTGCATCCCGGTCAGTAGTCCCTGATCTTTGCAACTTTCTGCAGATCATAGTTCTGATAGAATGGAGTTTTTCAAGCTCTGCACGAGAATTGTGTACACAATTCGAGCTTGGTATCTTTTGCAGCTTGAGGATTTGATGGCATCATCATTTCTTGGACCTCTAAGTTCCTTCTTCTTTTAGACATAATTGTGTGTGTCTCTCTATACAACTACATCACAACTAATTTTCGCAATGATGATGCTTCTTGATAACTGTTATAACTATATAGAATCGTATGCACTTCTGTGTGCAGCAATTATATTCCCTCTTTGACCCGGTAACCGGACCTTACTCCTGAAGAAATTGACGTAGTTGAATAAATTTTTTTGACGTACCTTTTTCAGGTACCATCTACTCCTTTTTGTTTATTGGGTGTAATGTATCTTAAGGTGGGTGTCTGGAGATGCATTATGCAACCGGCACAGTCTGGATCTACAACCCCTGAAAAACAAAATTAAATCGGTGGCGAAGCATTGTCTTGCTACAAAAGAAGAATGAAATAGCTTTTTTCTTTTGTTCAATGGATGGACCTGTTACGATAATTAAGCAATTAATGAACAGTGCCATGCAGAAAGAAAGCTGGAGGACGTCGAAGTAGCAACTAATTAAATAAGATGGTTGTGATACTGGCTATAGTATTAACTAGGAGATCGGCGGAACTCTAGGGCATGTTTACCGATCTTACACTCTCGTGGAACCTCGGGTTTCGTCGGATTGAACTGGAAGTTGACTCAGCTGTGGCCCTCCAACTCCTATCCTCCTCGGCTAGCCGATCCTCGATACATAACCCCATTGTTCAAGGGATTCATGAGCTGTTTACACGGAACTGGACGGTCGTGCATCGCCACATCTACCGTGAGAGTAATCGCTGTGCGGATTGGCTAGCGAGATATGCTACGCATTTTGAGCTTGGTGTTACTTTTTTTGACCTTCCTCCCATTAGGTGTCATGTAATCTTCTTTGAGGATATGTCCGGGATCTGTTTCTCGCGATACGTTGTGTAATCGTTGTCTTTTTCCCTCTTAAAAAAAACTAGGAGCATAAGATGTGAGCTAGAACAAACTGTGTAAGATGACAGCACGTGTCACCATCTTAAACAATGTATCATTGTTAAATTGCCGAGTGAAACAGATTTGTACATACGTAAAATTAATGCAATCAACGACAATCTTCCCTTGTCTTCTTACTATGCGTTAATTCTCCTGAAAAATCGGGTCGGGATTCGATCCTAACAGCAATGGAATAATTATGATTTTTTTGTAATATTTGATTTTTTGGAAACTAAAATCTCTTTAATTCTATAAAATGATTAACACAAATCATAATAAAACGGAAACTTAATTCATACCTTATGTCAAAGTTTGATCCTTTTCTTGTCGTAACCCTCGAATTGTTTTCGAAATTAATCATAAAGTTTCTCAAACTTTACAATCAAGTCCGACTTGATTAATATATCTTTGCTCTCTTCAAGTCATTCTATATGTGAGACTTATTAGGTTCTCAAATATGTTGGCAATAATTATAAATTAGAATTAGAATTAGATAAATTAAAACTCCTTTTAATTTATCTTTAATTTTTCAATTAAATAATTTATAATCATAAATCAAGATTGGCATCTAACAACGCATCATGACCACCTAAATTTTTAACAATGTCAAAGTGATTTTAAGTAACATTTTCGTGCATGATTTTTTCGTATAATTCAATCATTTCATCAACCATGTTCCAATTAAACTTAAAGCATGGAATTAATATCTACTTTATTTCAAGTCCAATTATATTCAATCTCTGTCATTAGCTATTGATTCAATTAATGATATTTATAAACTATTTACAAAACGTCATTCCACTTTGGCTAAGGATTTTTCGAATCAATACTATCGAGAACAACGAAACATTCTCCCTAATTACTTTAGGGTGATAAATCCTATCTTAATCAAACAACAACCTCCATATAGTTCATGCTACATCTAATGATTACCAATTGACCGACCCAAGATTAAATAGGTTATAAATTGTATCAAAATATAGCAATCCCTATACAAGATAATTTTGTTGACCTCAAGTCAAATGACCACTTATACAATTATCTCAATGAGAATTCCATAGATATACAAGTAATGTTTTAAATGGATTTCTCATATCGGGTTTGTTCAGTAAACTTGTTCTCTAACAAGCACCCATATGTTTGTTTAAGTATTTCCATACTTTAGCCTATGAGATTGACTACTTCCTTCATAAGGAAAAACATAACATGAGCTAATCTTTTTGCGTTCTATTAAAACAATGACTAGGAACAATATTGGGATAATATATAAATGCAATTTGAATCATATAATTGTAATTGCATTATAATTTCATTTGCAATGTATAATTATTCCATGGACTTTATCATGTACATCTAAACATGTACAAGATAAAGAATGTTTTTAAATAATTGTCACTTAATAGTAACCAAATCGATTAGTTGTAGGACATAAACCAAATATTTGGGTCATTTTTATAGTTGCTTCCTCTATAATTGGTTATTGTGCTAAGACATATTTGACGTAAGTCTCTTTCTTTTATATCTTTTGAAGATTTGTTATACAAAATCTTTCCACTAATGTGGCCAAGACAAGAGTCTATTAGTTATGCCATAAATACTTTCTTCTATACAACCCGTATATATTGGCATATTCTTATGACTTTTATGATAGTAATACTGATAATTAAAATGGTGGTTGAATTGCAAATTTACTCTGTATGTTCACTCTTTCTGCCTTGATTCATGAAATGGAATGCACATGCTGATAGTTTAAAAAATCAACTTAGTTTATTATACTTTGTGCTAGGTGTCATTGCTCGGTATAGTCACTAGCTAAACATCAGTTCTGCGTATACTTGATTGCCTCTATTTTATTAGTAATTTGACTAGCATTTTGACTAACGTTTACATGGATGTGATGTCTAATGACTACTTTGGTAATTTCCAAACAAATTTGGCCGCGTATCAAGATTTAATTACATTGTCCATTTATGATAAAAAATCTAAATAATGGAAAGAGAACCCTTCTTCACCTCTGTGATGATGTGATTCAACAGAAGGTCAATATCTAGCATAAAGTTGGAATGAGGTTTGATGTTTATTAAATAGATACAACATTAGGAAATGTCATTTGTTGTGATGGGTTAGGGTTTAAGTTGATTTCCAATTGTGTGCAGGTGAAGGAGGTGATTATTTCTTTCTTTATATTGATGGAGTAGGGCAAAGCTGCTAAGTAGGTAGGTATGGATGATGTACATGTTTATATACATTGTAGCGGATATGGTAAATGTTAGCCCCTTAACATTATAGGACCCTTTTTACTAACCAATGGTGAGCCTTGGCCAACATTTAGCATAGATTAGGCATGAAAAATGAGACGATGTAACTTAACCAAGTATGATTAAGCATGGCTCGAGTCGTACCATAGGGCAACGATTATCTTGGCTAGGGTGAGTGGGACTTGCCTAAGATGTCTTTGGTGGGACTAGGGATGAAATTATGCTTAAATGATGGACCATGGACAAATAGACTAGACCATGGGTGTGCATTGGTCTGAACATAAGGGAATTGGCTCAGAACTTAGCTAACCATCACTTTTGGACGAAGATCATGGGTATGTTAAGTGAAAATGACTTTACGATTAATAATTTTGATGAAAATCAAATAATAATAATATTAGAAAGTAAGACGAAGCGGAGAAAAAAAAAGTAAGATGAAGCGGAGAAACAAAAGTAAGACGAAGTTGAAACTAAGACAAAGCGGAAAGTAAGACGAAGTGGAAACTAAGACAAAGCGGAAGCGAAAATGAGACGATAGAAAGAAAGACGAAGCTAAAGCAAAACTAAGAAGAAGATCCGATACCACGTTAAATGGTTAATCAGTCTGAGTTAGTTACATAACTTAACTGAATAACTATTTCTTCAAATATTAAGAAACAAGAAGAAATAAGTGGTTATAAAGAAGCAGTTTGTAATATCCCATTTTCATACAAAGGGTTAGAACCCTAAAATTTTGGTACAGGTGAGATCAATTAAAGAAATTGGGATAACACATCTCATACTCATGCATTACATAAGGTGCACATGCACATGAATAGTGAATCTTTGCGTATAACAATAATTGTACATGCATTCATTGACATTCCGAATATAATTGTTAATAAATGTGATTGTTATTGAGAATTGTGATTTGTTTGTATTGAAAATTGAATTGAAGAGTATAATTGTTGATTTAAAATTTTTGTAGAAATTTGGAAGAAATTTCTGAAAAATTCGGGGTAATTGCTGGATTAGGAAAAATGTCAAGTGGCAAGACAATTGTTAAATGACAGTAGAATTACTGTCCAATGGCATTGAAAATTTTGATAAATGACCTTAAGATTTATTGACAAATGGTATTAAAAATTGGGAGGCAATTGGATTAGAAATTGGAGACAAAATGGGCTAGTTATTAAAAGGGACCAAATGGGGCCTTAGGAGAGTGACATGTGTCACTTGCCACACCATTTATATTCCACGAAATTCATCAAGTGAAAGACCATCTTTTGGGTCTTTCACTTGCTAAACACGATTCAAGCTCCCTTCATCTCCATTTTTCTTCATTTCTTCATTCATCCTCTCCTTCTCACGACACTTTCTTCTTCAAAGCCTCAAAGTTGAACCTTGCCTTCTTCCATCACAATCCATTTAAATACTTTGCTATCTTCTTCTTGTTGCTAAAGGAAACCAACCTATTCCACCTTGAAAAGTTGAAGATCGTGTATGTGGAGGAGCTAGGGTTTTTTATGATTTGAAGGAGCTTGGAAGCTAAATCAAGTAAGTATCTTGTCAATATCATGGGTTTTGGTTAAATGAAGCAATTGTGATGATATTTCAAGGTTAATTTCATGAGATGGGGTTTTGTATGGGTGTCGTGTATAGTGAAGGGTGTGTAAAAAATTTATGTTATTGATGAGTAATGATTTATAGAAATATTATAGAGGTAAAATGACCTTGATAAGGAGTTTGGTTATACTAGAATGAAGGGTAAATTCAGTTTTGATGACTTGATTTTGTGAATTGTATGTATGGGTCATGATTGATGGAAAGCCTAGGTAAAGTTCTTGCTTTTGTTTATGTATGATGATTAATGATATATATAATGTGTTATAGAGATGCTTTGGAAGTTAGATTTTGTATATAATGATGTTTAGATGAGTATGGAAAATTGGTTATGAATCGATAGGAATATATGCTCTGATTTTTGGTTAATGATCATCATTAGATCATAACTTGTTTGTGATTGATGTTTGAGTTTATTATGATAGAGAGTGGTGAGGAAGTGAAAAGGAAGAGATAATTTAGGTATAGGATGAGTAGTGGTTAATTGTTAGAAGTTGGAAAAATCTGAAAATTGGTAGCAGGAAAAAATTTTACTGATATACTTTTGTGTTAGCCATAACTTGTTCTTTAGTTATCCAATTGAGTTGATTCTTGATTTGCATTAAACTAGAGATATATGACTATCATTCTTATGAAGACATCGATTATAAATTGTGATTTTAAAAGTCTCAAATTTTGATGTGAAAATGAGAACTGAATGTGGCAAACACTTGGATGAATGTATATGTTTATGTTGTGAATTGGGTGATTATGAGAAAATAGGAAAAATGAAAGTAGGTAAGGATGTTGTTGAACTAAGCTTGAGGGATGCACCAAGAAGTCATTAACTTGAGATATTGGAATTTGGAATATGAAGTGTTTGATATTTTGGAACAAGATAGGTTTTGGAAGAAGAATAAGAATGTTTGAATCAATGATCTGAATACCGTTTTGTACCAGACAGACGTTCCGGTTGGGATCCGGTACCGAAACGGGAACAAAGGTACTGGGAAAAAAATCCGATCGGTATCGACCGGTACCACAGATACCGGAAAAATCTGGACAGTTCTGCAAAATTTAAAAAACCTAGGGACTAATTTGTAAATAACCAAAAATTAACCCTAAAAAAACTACCCCCCGACCTTCGGCTGCCCACGCCTCTTCTCTGTTGCCCGTCGCCCGCCTCCGTCTGTCCCTCCGCCGCCTGAATCTCGCCGGTTGTCTCTGTCACACCGTGTCGCCGCCTCTCCCTGGTCTGGATCTAGACTCCGGTGGTCTCCTCGAGTCTTCCTCTTCTAGTCCGTCCATCTGTCGTCCTCTGGTGTCTCGCCGCTCACCTACGTCACGTTGTCCGCGCCGCCTACACACGCTGCCTCCTCCGTCCTCCCTTTGTTGCAACCAACATCGCCGGCCCACCGACCCAAGTGAAGACCCAGTGACCCAAACCTGATGGTGTACCAAATTTTTTGGGTGTGTGCTGACTGGTAAATGGAATTTTTGTGTGTTATGGATTGGAAATGGATTGGATTTGTCGTGTATTAGAGTATTAGTGTTGATCGGTTGATGAAAATCTTAATGAAAATGTTCTTGGTGGGTGGAGTTGTGGAGGATTGGGATTGGAACTTTGGATGCTGTTGAATTCGGTTCAACCGAAAATGTGATTTGTGATTTGTGAGTTATCAACTTTCAACCGAAATAGGAAGTTTGAAATTGGATTTTAGCATTTTGGAATTGGAAATTGGAAGTGGATTGGAAATAAAATTTGGAATTAGAATTGGATTTGGATTTGGAATTGAAATTGAATTTTGGAATTGGATTGAAAATTAAATTTGGAATTGGAATTGGAATTAGAATTAAAATTTTGAATTGGATTGGAAATTAAATTTGGAATTGGAATTGAAATTGAATTTTGGAATTGGATTGTAAATTAAATTTGGGATTGGAATTGGATTTTGACATTTTGTATTTTGGAATTGGAAATTGGAAGTGAATTAGAAATTAAATTTGAAATGGTGATTTATTGATTATTGAATGGTGGAAATTGGCTTGTGATTTATTATTGTATTAATATTGAATTGTTGAATTATTGATCAATGAAATTGAATTTGAGTTTGAGCAATTGAATTTGAGAATTGAGATTGAGTTTGATAATTTGAAATGTT
>JANVCL010000007.1:15898068-15911020 GCA_026546855.1 Erythroxylum incrassatum | reverse complement strand
CAACGAAAAAGATAACACAATTCAACCCCCCTTCTTGTGTATTGATTATCATTGTACTAACGTGTGATTCACTTCATATTTTTATAAGTTTTGAAATTTATTATTTCTATTTAAATTTTGGTGCATTTTTTATTTCTGCTTTACTGTAATAAATCATTTGCTCTATGTTATTATTTAATAAAAAGATTGAATTCAACAAATTAGTTAACTTCCCTTCCATTCATAAAAATTACTTATTTGAAACCAATCAATTATACATTGTTTTTCCATTGGAATGGAATATTAATCTCTTGGTTCAACACCTATTGTATTGATGAGAAAGCAGCCCGGCCAATTGAACAAAGTGTTGAAAATCCCCAACCTCGGATTGATGAGTAATCAGCTCAGCCCATTGAATAAAGTGTTTAATATTAGCCAACTTTATTTTTGATAGGGCTAATTACATCCGCCTCATGTGGCATTCCTTCCGACTTTATAATAATTGCCATACAATTATTTTATTATATTTCAACGGTTTAATTTACCTCAAATTAAATTTTAAATCTTTAGATTATCTGAGATGAAAAAATAAATGACAAATTAATTGAGTGTGAATTTTGAAATGATATACGATTAATCGTGATCAAATTATAAGTGCAGTAAAAAATAATTTTATATTTTTTCGTTCAATTCTCTTTAACTGAATAATTTAAAAAATATATATCATAAATAAATTGATCGTAATATACCTATAAAAAAATTGAACTATCAACTATAAATTATTCACGTGTGCAACCTCTAAAGTTCTAACCATATCTACGAAATATAGAAACGGAATTCAAATATTTTGATAAGAAATAACAATCATGCTAGCTCTTTTTGTCTTTTTTCCTATTTATAGTAAAAGACAATACGATTTCTTTCTTATTAAAATTAAAACTTCCAATTATAATAAAGTTTAACTCTAATTATAATTACTATTAATTTTAATAAAAAATATCTTATATTTGAATTTTGATATTCCTCAAACTTCATAAAATTAGTACTAGAATGCACACGGCAATTATAAACAAACTCATCATGCGGTAAACACTGTGCTTATTGCTAAGTTCTTTTGAATAATAGAATGTACAAAGCAAATAAGGTTCGATTTACTACCTCGATTTGCCCATCTAATTGTAGATGACAAGTAGTTGAAAAGAGAAGTTTGGTTCCTAACTTACCCCTAATGTCCTCCAAAATAATCTTCTCAGCATACCATGCAGACAAACTACTTCCTTGAATAAGTCTATCTTATTTTAAATTAATTTTTCTCTTTTAAATTGATTTTTATGTGCAATCTATTAGGTTCCTAATATGTTGACAATGATTATAAATTATACATATAATTCATAGTTATAATTAGATAAATTAAATTTTATTTTATCTTTACTTCTCTAATTAAATAATTTATAATTATCAACCATGATAGACGTCTAGCAACATGTCATGAACACCCAAATATTAGAAATGTCGAAATAATCTGACTCAACTTATCTATACATAGTTATGATATATAATTTAACCATTTCAATATTTAATGATCCAATTAGACAGAAAGTATAAAATTATTGTCTATTATTTAAAATCTAATCATGTTTGGTATTGCTAATTAGTAATTGATATTTGAAAACACCTTTTTAAAATCTTAACTCAGTTTGGTTAGAGAATTCCTTAAATGATTATTAATCAAGAATATTGGAACATTCTCTATAATTACTTTAAAGTAATGAATCTTCTATTGTCTTACTTATCTATCTTTGTATGGTTCATACTTTATCTATGTACTACAAACTAAATTACCCTAAATAGCATAGGTGATAAGTGGTATCAAAACAAAGTAATTCTCATATGAAATACTTTATTAATCTTAATTCTAAGGATTAATTATACTACTTTCTAATGAGAAAATTAACAGACATATAAGTAATACTCCATTTGAGATCATCATAATCGGGTTGGTTCAATAAACTTATTCTCTAATAATTATCTAAATGTTTGTTTAAATATCTCCATACTTTAATTTATGAGTCAATTTGATATAGATCAAGGGGCTAGTGACGTGGCATCTCAAGTTGGGGTTGATGGTTCGAGTGTTCAAAATAAGATTTCAAGATCTTTAACTCAAATTAACGTCAATTTTCAACAGAGAACCACTTGTGGATATTGTTTGTCCTATGACAAAGGCTAGGATCAAAAAGATGCAAGGGACTTTGAATAATTTAATTAAAGAAGCCATTCTCAAGCTCAAGTCCAAATTGCTTCAATTAAGGAGTTCAAGCAAGTTCACTTAATAGTCTTGAAGAAGTTGGGCCAAACCAACTAGAAAAATAAGGTCTATGGCTAAATTTACTATTAGCAGTTTTCCTTCTTCATAAGGGACACTTAACCAAATCCTATAAGGTCTCTTATTTCTTAAAAGTTAGTTTCCTAGTAGGTTTTGTTTCCTACAAGTTAGTTTCCTAGTAAATCTTGTTTCCTAAAGGGTGGTTTCCTATTAGGTTAAGTAAATATAGGTTTAAGGTAATTCATTTTCCTTAATTTTTGGTCAAAACCTCTCAAATATATAGGGAGCCTCAACTATCACTAGGGGACACAATTTTATGACATATTTTGTGAGGTTTATCTTTATTATTAATCTTGCTGAATAATTAGAATGTATTGCACGATTTTTATGCTTTGAATGCGACTTGTCTAATTGATTTTGCTTCATCAATTAATGGCCTCTTTATTTGTTGTTCTTGCTTTTTTTCGTTCAATTCATAATTTACTTGAATTGGGTTATACATGTTCATGAGGAATGGGTTACAAATCTCTGAAAGAAACTTTATGCTTCTCTTCTTGTCCAAATCTTGTTCTTGGTTGAAGATCAAGTGGTGGATTAAGAAAAGTCTTGGATAAGCTCTTTTTATATTTCACAATTTCATATCAATTTGGTATTAAAGCTTAGGTTATCTTAATCCATATTATGTGAATAATTTCGTGCTTCTTGAATTGCGTTCTTGGTGTTCTTAATCAATCTTGAATCATTTCTTGGTTGACTTTTTGTGTTAAGAATTTTGTCTTTAAGTGTTTTCAATTTTTGGTCCAAATTTAATCTCATGGAAATTTTCTTTAGGTAGCTTCGGCCACCTTTGCTTAAAAAAACAAACAAAAAACAAAGAAACAAAAAAGTTATGTTCTCGAAAAGTTTCCTTTTTTGAAATTGTTGTTTTTGAAACCAAGTTTCCTAACTGTGAAAGGCATCACGATTTGGAAAGTACTTTACTTCCAAAGAAAGAAGTCTTACTTACCTATTTATATTATTTCCATATTGGTAGGAAGGTCAATATTAAGAAAATTGACTACTTTTAGTCAATCTTATTTGCATTGGGAATTGTTTCCTTTTTAGGTCTCATAGCTTAAAATTGCCATATCATTCTAATCGTGAGGAATTTGAGAACGTGCTATATCAATTTGGTAGTACTGAACGATATCTTTTGAATAACATCCATATTGCATATTTTTACTCCTAAAAAATTGCCAAAAATACCCTTACTTGAAATTGTGCCAATTTGTGACATATTCTAATCTATTTTCTTGTTTTAGATTATTGTTGCAAATTATACTTAAGCCATTCTTGTTCTTCCTAATTTTTTTTCTTTGTGTTACTTTGCCTGAGAATTACCATTTATTATTCATCACACTTAAGAAATAATAAGGAAGGAGTAGTAAAAGCTTGAGTTTTTATTTTACATCTAGTTGTAAAAGCCTATTCAAGAGTTAAACACTTGGGTTAAGAGTAGCTCTAGGTTATACACTAGGGAGCTGGTTCAAAAATAAACAAAAAAGGGTGTGAGATTTTTGTTTTGTAGGTATCATGTCTGATGAAGCAACAAAGAGGAGATATGTTGAACTTGAGGTTAACTTAGGACGAGCCAATAGGGACGCCATAGAGCCCAACAACAATGACTTGTTGATGGCGCTGGTAAAACAAATGACAGAGTTAAGAGATAAGATTAAAAAAATTGACAAGTCTGATAAGTATGGTGAGTTGTATCGTATTTTAGGGCTTAGTTTGATATGTATATTTAACGGTTAATTCAATCGTTTAGTATGTGTGTAGGTTAGAATTTTGTTAGTTTATGAATTATTTATGTTTTAATTGTTTTATGGGTTAGTACAAGTCTTTAAGCTTAATTATTATATTTTTTGAGGTACCTTGATGTATTTGTTAATGTTTAGGGTTAACATCAAAGAATGGAGAAGTTTCGGAGATACTTGGGCTGAAATAACGGCTCACGATCGTGGCACAATAGGTCACGATCGTGACAGATGTAGTGGAGTTGGCCTGCGATCGTGGCCCAGTGTCTACACGTCTTTCCGATATAGGTCACGATCGTGGGCCACATTCGAGCCTTCTGTCATGACATGGGCCATGTCCTCGACTTCTGTCATGATCGTGGCCATCGTGACCTATATCGGAAAGACGTGTAGACACTCAAAAACGTCAAGTTTCGAGGGATTTTCCCTTCTTTGTAAGGGACAATTGACCAAATCTTATAAGCTCTCTTGTTTCTTAAAAGTTAGTTTCCTAGTAGGTTTTGTTTCCTAAAAGTTAGTTTCCTTGTAAATTTTGTTTCCTAAGTGGTAGTTTCCAAGTAGGTAAAGTAATTATAGGATTAAGTAATTCCTTTTCCATAATTTTTGGTCAACTCCTCTCTTATATATAGGGAGGTTCGGCTATCACTAGGGGACACAATTTTATGACATTATTTTGTGAGGTTTATTCTTATTATTATTCTTGTTGAATAATTATAATACATTGCATGATTTTCATGTTTTGTGTGCATCTAATCTAATCGATTTTGTTTCATTAGTTAGTGGCATCTTTATTTGTTGTTTTTTCTTTCAATCTTGTGTCTTTCAATTTATAATTTGCTTGAATTGAGTTATACAAGTTCTTGAGGATTGAGTTACAAATCTCTTGAAACAATCTTTATTCTTCTCTTCTTGTTCAAATCTTCTTCTTTGTTGAAGATCCAGTGGTGAATCAAGAAAAGTCTTGGTTAAGCTCTTTTTATATTCCACAATTTCATATCACAATTACTTTCTCTATGAGAAAGAAATGTAAAGTGAGCTAGTTTTATTATTCCATTAATATCCTATCTTAATGAAACTATAACTATGAACAACTTAGGAATAATATATAAATACAAATTGAGTTTCATAATTACAATTTCATCATTTTTAATTGAAAATAATTGTTTTAAAGATTTTACCATTAATATTAAATAACCAAATATAATTAAAAAATACATAAATATAAACAATGCCTTTAATTAATTATGTCATAAAAGTGACAACTAATCAATTGATTGTAAGACATAAACTAATAATTTCTCACTTGCACTAAGTCAATCATTTAAGTATTTTATACCTTAACTTTATATGATGATCATAATACTGTTGGAACAATGGTTTGGTGAGAAAATTTTACAAAATTCTTTATAGTGAGAACTTGGTTGAATCTTATTTCCCTCATCTCATTTGTCATTATTATTAAAAGAAATTATCTAAATACATAATTGATCTTTGATGAAACTTTGCTCTTTTCGCAAGCATAAAAGCTCTAATTTTCTACAGTGCATTATTGCTTCAATAATGCAAGAAAATATATGAAGCTTATCAAATAACTTATTGATCCAAATGATCATTTTTACCAAATAAAAATTATTATGGATTAATTAGCAATTAATGCTATATAGGGACCTTTTCAATCTCAAAATAATATTGTTCTAAGTAAATCATACCTTAACTAAAACTTACTTCTAAAGTTAATATCAGTATGACCTTGAACTCAAGTATCAACTTCTATATAGATAACAAATATCTTTAATACTTGATAAGTATTAGATATCTCAAATACTACATATAACATGTAAACATGTTATAAGTACTTGGACTAAAACATGTAAACAACTTTCATATCTATCTTTATAAATCTAATTCTCATGATTAAGTTGTTATCCTTTCATATCTAACAAGAGTTGTTAATGGATTATCATATTTTAAACAATTAAAAATATGAAATTTATTCTCTATGAGCAGTATATCAGTATACTCTCATTGAAGAGTACAACTATATTTGCATTAACTTTATTATAAAAAATGATAAATCCACAATCATCACTAAAATAAACTCTTTGAATTCATTATAAAAGTGAACATTTCATCAAAATCATAACCTTTCAACAATATATCAAATATATTAATAAAGGCAATAGCTCAAATTAGATGTATTATCATAAGATTTGAGAACTTCATCTTACTCCCACTGCTTATCTTGAGAATCATTTTCTTATAAGATTTCATTAAGAATAAATATTTTGTCCAATATTTTTTGTAAGATTATATTTAATCTTTAGATATCTTATAACCTTTTATTATTCAATTTAGTTATTAATTTATTAGAAAAATATATGCTTCAACTGAATAAGCATCATATCTATAAATCCTTAATTTTGACTGTTTCAAAATCTTACCTTTCTATATCTAATATGAAATCTTGTTATTTGATATATTTAAAAATTATGAAGGCAAGTTATTGTACTAGATATAACTATAAAATGAATAAATTTACATCATATAATATCTCATATTATATTTTTCTCAATAAAAGGTCTAATTTGCCCCCAAGTTTCACAAAATATCTGAGTTAGTCCATGCCTTTAACTATGGTAATAATTCATCCCTTACATTGATAAATATACCAAATTGAACCAAAAAGAGTCCCCCAATTAGCTTTCTGTTAGTTGAAAACATGTAACTTGTCATATCAGTGAATGTGCCAACCTAAAAATTGATGTCATTTATTACTTAATTTAGAAATTTTTTATTTTTAACTTTTAAAAAATAAAACTACTATTTAGTTTTTTAAAAAGTGAAAATGTATCTTCTTCTTTCTCCACAATCTCTATGAAGCCTTGAAGCCTTCTGGGGAAGAAACATAAACTCATGAAGCCCTTCAATAATCTTATGACCAGTTTTCCCTCTATGTCCTTATCTCTCTAACGCTCCTCGATTATACTTTTTCTCTTGAACAATTGACCTCTTCCATTAATCGATTCTCTCTCGATATTGGATATGCTAAGTAACTTGAAAATTGATCTATTAATAGAAGGAGAAGATAGTCCTTATCCGTGTGTGTACTGGGTTACTTCTTTGTATGTTTTAGTTCTTCCAAAGATCATAGATGCTTCAAACACCATCTCAAGGTTCAAACTCGATACCAAATGAAACCTTTCAGAATCTTGGTTCAGTTCACTCTCCTTCTTTCCTCATGGGATTTTTTTTTCTATTTTTGATTCTATATGTTTCTTTGGGTATACATTCAAACATTTAAAATCTTAATTATGTTACCACTTGATTATAGCTTAAACTGATTATTCCTTAGAGAGAAACTCAGGTGAAGTTATAGTGGAATCTATAGTTTCTTTAATACATAGCTAATATGATAAATCCATTAGTCCTACTTTTAAAGTTAAGTGAGTAGCTATAAACTTCCTTTTGGTCCTCATTATGCTTTTCTTTTCTCCTTTTTATGTTATTTTTGTCTTTTGTTTCTGGTGGCTTAAAATTATATAGGTAAGTCGAATGCTCAATTGGCTTCAAGCCCTCAAAGAAAGCAACATTTTGGTTTGAAAATATGGTCAATTAGTTAATAAATATCAAAGATAGAGAAAGAAAAAAAAGGTTTTTGTAAAGAATGGGAGAGAAAAACGAAGATAAGTATTGAGGTCAGGAATTTCTAAGTATGAATGTCAGTTTTTTGAGTTTATTCAGATTATTGATAGTTTTTAAAATTTTTAAAATAAAAAATAAAATGATAAAGGATGTGCCAGTTACTAGGTTAGCACATTAGTTGATCTAGCTGGCCATTTGTTCTCAAATAATGGAGACGTCAAGCCCAATTAATGGAAAACTAATAAAGTTACTCTTTTTGGAAAAAAATTGACCCATTTTATAAATGTTAGGGGGTGAATTTGTACCATAGATAATGACAAGGGTTAACTTAGATATTTTGTAGAATTTTAGGGTAAATTGTACTTTTTTTGGTCTAATTTTCTCCTTAAAAAATCTACTATTATGAAATTTAGTTGTGGAGGTATTTACTATAAAATCTTATTTCTTATAGATAAACCAAAATTTTAAGTCTTATGATATTGATCTCATCGAAGTAGTTCAACATTCTCAACGCTTAATTTGATAAAAAAATTTAAATCTTACTATATTAATCTCATCAAAGTGCTTCAACATTCTTAATGCTTAATTTATACTTAGATTTAACTATTTTGAATTTTTTAAAATTTTAAATCAATATTTCATTTAATACGCATGATTCTATCATATAAAGTCATTAGCAAATTTAATGAAATATAAGTATTCGTTCTTTTATGAATTATTATTACAACCAACTTGACATGTATGAAGAATTTAATAATTTGATACATAATTATTCTTACACTAAAGGTTGATTTAGTTGCCTTTCAACCAATAAGTTTCATAAGTTTTAGATGATTCACAATTAAAAAGATACATATATCTTTGTACATAATTTTATGATTCTCATTATATTTAGTGAACATGGAATAAAAGGATAGTCTCGACTATTTAACTTTGTATTCTTATCACTTATGTTAAGTACAAGTCTTCTTTTAATCCAACATATACAAACTTTCTGTATAAACTTGGATCGATTATTTTTACTCAACAAACTATTTTTATCATATCTTAAACATTATAATAATGTTAAATTCAAATTCAGTATAAAATACTCAAAAGCATGAATTAAAGATATATATGATCTCTATGATTTCATGTATTAATAAGAAAATTATGCAATAATCTTCTTCTAATGGTAACTAGTATCATACTATAACAAATGCCTTCAATTGTAGTCGATATTTATGATTTTAATATGTTAATTAAATTAAATAATTTTATCAAGGTATTAAGCCTTTTAACACTATTATATATAAATTTTTGCATTGTGTTGTCATGGTATTGGCATCTATCTTATATATTGTCATTAAAGTTTATAACATTAGTTAACTTAAAATGTCATTATATTTCGTCTTCTACGTGAAATTTGGCATATGTTTTAAACTTCGTGACCAAATTTTTTACAAGGATTTATAGCAAATTCACATAATGGTCATACTACTTTAGTGACTTTGAGAGCTCTTCTCAAACCTAATATGTGTATAAGGATTTTATCTTTAGAATTAAAACTTCAATATAATTAACCTAAAATATGTAAGATAAATGGTATTTTTAATTAATTATGTCACAAAATTTATAATCTATCGCTTATCTATAGAGTATGCAAGAACAAAGATGATCTAGAATGATGACAAACAAATCACTTCGAAATATTAAATTTCAATTTTTATATTCAAAACGTGTTTGATAAGTTAATTTTTTTAATAAGATCAATATTTATTTTCTTAAATTTATTAAGATTTAATTCAGTCTTTTGAACAATTATATCTTTTCAATTTTAGAAGTTTTCTATACATTAAAAAAAGAAGAGTTTGGTTGAATGTAACGTTCTTGAACCACTGAACCTCTGCCGGAACTTGCTTTGCCGGCAATGTAGCTTCAGGCTTACCTTCCTTGCAGTCCAGTCTCTTGCCCCTTTCTCCTGTTGTCTTCTTCTCCTCTTTGCCAGTCTCTTCTCTCTTTCCAACCTCGCCTGGTTTGTCTTGCTCTGCTCTTTCCCCCTTTCTCTTCTTTGCCTGCAGATTCATTCACCAACTGGTCATTTTCTGACCTTATGGATTCAGATTTCCCTCCCCTACCCCCGTCTTTGAAACCCCTTGCTAACCCCCCAAATCCATCCCCTAAACCTCTCACTAATCCTAACCCTAACCCTAACCCTATTCCCACCCTTTTCCCCAACACCATTGTCTCTCACTCCTCCCCCCACTCTCCTTCACTCTCTCAGCCCCTTTACTCAGCCTCTTCTGGCTCTCTAGGTACTTCTAAGCTCAGTGGGAAAACAGATCCTGGGGTGAGGAGAACATGGAAGCAAGTGGTTGGAGATGCTTCTGACTCCTCTTTGGTCTACACTCCTCCAATTGAGATTGAGGGCAGATCCTTGGTTGCCCCTAGTCTAGAGGAATTGCAACATGGGGCTCAAACTTGGGACGCTACTTTGGTGGGTTTTTTCATGGAAAAGAGGCCAGCTTTTCCAATTATTCAAGCATGGACTAAGCGAAATTGGAATGGAAGGGGACTCCAAGAGGTCATGCTTTCAGAAGAGGATAACCTCATTTTCACTTTTTCTTCCAAATCGGAAGCCCAAAAGGTTATTGAGGAGGGACCTTGGCATGTGTCCCATTTGCCCCTTTTTATACAACTCTGGCAACCAGGAATGGAGCTTAAGAAAATTAGAACAAAGAACATTCCTCCATGAATTAACATCCACAATATTCCTTTGGAATATTGGACTACTAAGGGCTTAAGCATGCTAGCTAGCTATTTGGGCAAACCAATCTGTATGAATGAAAATACAGCTTTGAGAAAATGGGTTGGATTCGCTAGGTTATGTGTGAGTATGGATCATGCTCAGGAATTGAAGGATAGTATTCCTCTCCTTCGCTTGACTGATGGTAATTCATTAAGAGAGGATAGGGTGATGGTTACTTATCAGTGGAAACCTTCCCTTAATTCCCAAGGCAAGGCTTGGAAACCAACGGGCAAACTATTCACCAAGGGTGACTACTGGGAATAGATGGGGCTTGAACATATAGAAGTGAATGAGGCTGTTATAGAAGTGGAAATGGAGAAGCATAAGCTTCAAATCCAGCACATTGTGAGGGCTCCTCCTAACTCCACAAGTTCTTCTACCATTCAGTATGAGGAAGATGCAGTACCAAGCCAACACAATGAAATCTCTATAACTGAGGGCATCCCTGGATTGAAGGATGGAGAGGAGACAACTCCTACTATTGACACCCATATGGTGGCCTATTCGGAGAATAACCTGATGGAGGGTTTTTCGACATAAACGGAGGGGCCAACTAATCTCAAACAAGGGGACTTTTATGAGCCAATCACTAATAGGAAAAATACTCAGAGCAGTAGGAAAGGCTCCAAGGGGAAATCTATCTAATTATGTCAGTAGTTATATGGAACGTGAGAGGAATAAACAATCCTTCAAAGCTTTGTGCTTTAAAGGATTTTGTGAAGCAGGAAAAACCGATGGTTTTGTGTATGTTAGAAACTAAAATTAGGGAGGATAACCTAAATAAGCTTAATTGCTTGGGCAGCCACTGGTCTTTCATCTCCAACCACCAATCCCATGCTTATGGGAGGATAATTGTAGCCTATAATGACCTTTTTGTGAAGTTAGAGGTGCTGGAATCCAATTCACAGTTTTTGCATACCCATATCTGGTTCAAATCAGCAAACACAGGGTTCATAGCTACTTTTGTCTATGGTTTCAATACTATTTTTTAGAGAGCAGATCTTTGGAATTTTCTTCGAAGGGTTAAGCCTTCTATAAATTCCCCGTGGATGGTGGGGGGTGATTTCAACACAACTCTGTTAAGATCTGAGGTTGTCGGAAATTGCAACTTGAGGAATTATATTATGGATCTTTTTTATTGTAATCAGGATGTTGAATTGGTTGATCTCATATCTACAGGACATGAATTTACTTGGTCTAACAAGCAAAGTGCTCATTGGAATATTCGAAAGAAATTGGACCGACTTATGGTTAATGGGGTTTGGCTCTCCTCCTTCTCTCTCAGCTATGCTAAATTCCTTGATCCAGGAATTTCGGACCATACTCCTATCAAGCTTATGGATCTGTTCTCTTCCTTTAAACCTTAGCACCCATTCAGATTTAATAACTTTTTGGCTGATATGGAGGGTTTTCATCAGGCTATATAGAAAGGCTTGGACTTTCCTTGTTATGGGACAAAGCAATTCATTTGTCTCCAAAAGCTTAAGGCCATAAAGCAAGAGTTAAAGATCCTCAATGGGCAGAGAGGACAGAACATTTCTAGGGAGATTGACATCTCTAGAGATAAGCTTTATTCTCTACAACAGACTTTGGCTGCCAACCCTATGGATGAACACCTAGCTTCAACTGAAAAGGTGGCTCTGAAATAGTACTTGGAAGCTGTGGATAACCAACATTCTCTGTTGAAACAGAGATCTAGGATCTCCTGGATTAAGGATGGGGATAGATGCACTCAATTTTTCTTTAATTCCCTAGCACACCGCAAGAACACTAACAGCATACATTCCATTATGGCTGAAGATGGAAGGGAGATTGTCGGTCAGGAAGATGTAGCAAAAGATGCATTTTCTTTTTATAGCAAACTACTGGAGTTAGATTCTTCTACTACTTTTAGGGGTTTCAATTTCAACCAATTTGTAACTGCTAAAATCGCAGATCATGAAGCTCACAGGCTTACTAGACCTGTTACTGCTCAAGAAATAGACCAGGTGGTTTTTCGCATGAATGGCTCTAAAGCCCCAGGCCCGGATGGCCTTAATGGCTTTTTCTATCAGAAAACTTGGCCTCAGGTGGGAGGAATTATCAAAGAGGCAGTGCAGGAATTTTTTTTCCAAGGGTTTACTCCTAAAGGAAATCAATAAGACTTTCCTTTGTCTGATCCCTAAACTCCCCAATCCGAACTTATGGACTGACTACAGGCCGATTTCTTGCACCAATTTCCCCTATTAAATTATTACTAAGATAATGGCCAATAGATTGAGGGAGGTTTTGCCCTTTCTCATCAGTGACAATCAGGGGGCATTTCTGGCTGGTAAAGATATTGGAGACAATATTCTTCTGGTTCAGGAACTTCTAAAAGGGTATACTAGCAAGAGAGGCCCTCCTAATTGCACCATTAAAGTTGATCTTCAAAAAGCCTTT
>JANVCL010000007.1:15876847-15887683 GCA_026546855.1 Erythroxylum incrassatum | reverse complement strand
AGACTTCTAAATTTTTGACGGATTTTTACGATGGAAAATTTTGGATTAGGGCCGGGAATATCATGAACATGCATTAGACACCTATATGTGCATCATTAAATATAGTTATGATTGGATAATGAGTAATGGTCATATTCTCTGATTCTTATAGAGGCACAATTGGAGCGTCGACCTACCGACGTAGCAGAGACTCCTCGGAAGTAATAGGTGAGTAACCTAGATGGGTTTCTCAATTATTATATGTCTACTGTGGGGATAACGGTGGGATCAGGAATGTGTTTATTTGCTGCTTATGGATTCCGGGCGGAGGGCCCGATGTAATGGGTATTATGACATAGAAGTGTCTCGATGTGCTAATTGTGACTTGATTACCATGGCTGTGAGTGACTGTGATTTAGACTGTTAATAGAATGTTAAATTGGGCATACGCATTTCATACATAGATGCATAAACGGATAAAAATAATTGTGATCAGAGTCGCCACTGATACTGAAAACGAGCCTCGAGCTCGAAGGGAGATAGGACCTCCTACTCCCTAGACGCGTTTACTGACTACGGATTACTGCTTAAGCACTCGGTCACAACACTGTAATAAGAAAAGTGTCACATATGCATTGCATACATCTTGGACTGAATAACTGAATACCTGAAATGCCTCTGTGACTGTATTGTGACTGGATTATTATTGTGACTGTATTCTTATCGTGATTGTATTATTATTATGGCTGTATTGTGACTTTCGTATTACGGTAAATTGTTTATGTGATGCATGAATTGGGTGAACCATCGATGATGGTTTCTCATTGAGTTCACAAACTCATCCAAAATTGCAATCTATTTTTCAAGATTAAGAGTAGACTGATAGCTCCTGAGAGACTGTAGAGTTGTGTACATCTGATTGGCGAGAGAGGCTATGGCTCAAAGGTCGGTCAGCTGGGATTTCTTTTGGGGACTTCTAGTTAGCACTGTTACTTTTGTCTTATTGTATAGTACTTTGTGTAAAGTGTTTGGAGGATTGTACAGACAGATGAAACTAACAGTTTGGAAATGACTGAGTTTGATGAAATGAAATGGAGCACAGTTTGGTTTTAAAAAGTTGCCAATTTCTTATTAATGTTTTATTATTGTGATGCCATGTAGAGTATAGTGGTGTTCGTCTATAGTGTTCTCTTATCGTAGGATATGTACCGGAATGACCTACGGGTGTTCCGGTGAGTACTCTACGGTAAGGGGGCGCTACACTCTACATCAACATTCCACTAACCTATTATATGGTTTCATCAAATATATTTTGATAAATTGAAATTTGTATATGCTAAAAGATTTGGTCTTTTAAGAATAAGAGTAAAAATATGTCAAATGGTTAAATTAGCTACCATTATGCACTTTTATAAACTTTGATTATCAAATGATAAGGCATCGTGCAAAGTTGAAGTGATTTGAAATAAATTTTAAGAATTTGAACCATAAAATATTGAAACATTTAAATAAATACGTATTTCCTTTGAAGTGTATTGTCTTATATTAGAATATTTCTTTAGAACTTGCTTGGAACATTTGAAGAGCAAATTGATATATATATGTATAAGAATAAGAAGTTTATAAGACTAAAAAAAGACTGTCATTGTTTTACAACCTTTAACTTAAAAACCCACCCAATTCAATATCCCTAGTTAACTCATTTAAGCCATAACCTTTTTCTTTTATTTTATAACTATATTACAAGCCAAATTCTCTACTTCAACATCCTTATCTATTGTGTTATGGTTCAAATTATTTAGTTTATTCATATATCTATTAATAAAAAAGTACCAACAAAAGAAAAAGTAAGAAAGGTAATAGCAATAAAACTCAATGTGAGTCCATTTTTCTTCATATGAAGCAATTAACTATTCCCAAATGAGTTGAATATCTTGGTTCCAACTTATACATTTGTTACCTATATATGTTTAGATGCCTTGCTAATATTTCTGTTTTTGATAATTTTACTTTTAATTCTTATGTCCAATCATAACCTTGTTACATGTTGAAATAAAGCCCTTTTGACTTATAAATGTGTATACTATAAGTGGTAGGGATTTGGTGTAAAAGCAATCATATGGTAAATATGTAAATAAACATCCCTTACAAAAATAGCCTAATTTTCTAATAGACCATCATATAGTTAGTAGGCTTTCCTCAAACAAGCATGGAAGGAGGAAAAAAAATCAACCCATACGCATCCACCATAAAAACACAATTCACCCTCTTCTAAAGACAAACACAAAAAAAACCATACACTATAAGCAAAACACAAAATCCATATAAACTCCAAAATATAGCAGAAAAACAGAACACAACAATGAGGGTTCTTGAAAATAGAAAAGAACAATACTAACACAGGACACAACGCTTCTTCAACGATGACGACCACAACAGAGGAGACGACACTTCTTCGATGGTGAATCAAGAGGAAAAGTGAAGGGAGCTTCATTTTGGTATTAATAACTTAGTAGAAAATGACGTCATCTTTTATTAATTCGGAAGAAATATACTATTTGGTGGCAATTCAAAAAATTGTTGCCAAATGATGGCCTATTATCATTTGGTTTGAACTTTGGCAACGAAATTTTATATAATATTTAAACTGTATATAACAATACTAAATTTATATATACTAAATAGAGAATTATGACTAAATAGAATAATATATTACATAATTAAGGTGTGAGAAAATTTATTTATTATCTATACATTCATAAATCATTATACTAGTTACAATTATTATCTATACATGCACATAATATTATATTAATTACCACATGTATTTATATTTATATTTATTGCAATTAATTAAAAATAATTGCAATATAGTAAAAAAGGAAATCATTATTAAATATTAATACCATATCCTTAAAAATCAAATTTAATATTATTGAAAATGATTTTAAGCCTAAAAATAAATTTAGTTAACAACAATGTCATTTCAAAATTTTATATAACTAAAAACACAAATTTATAATTTTAATTACATAAATTTATAATTTTTATTAATCTCTTTTAAAATATATGATTTGACAATTTTGTGTGGTGTCACAAAACATTATTTATTATATATAAATTATATACTATTTTAGATAATCGAAATATTCCACGAGTCTAAGAGTCACAACAAGAAGAGTCTTTCTCGACTTACTGATGTAAACAATGCCACATACCTTGGTGATATTACATGCGTGCCCTTTTACCAGGGGCTCGAATGGTATTAAAGCCGTGAGTGTTAGTGATTGTGACTACAATATTCAAGATGAGAGTGAGTAAGGAGTTTTCTTAGCCATGAGCGAATTACCTAGCGAACTATTCATCTTTCTTTAGCCCTTTCTACAGCTAATCTCCCTTCTTTTGTTAAACGTACTCTTT
This sequence comes from Erythroxylum incrassatum, assembly GCA_026546855.1. Classification (NCBI taxonomy): domain Eukaryota; kingdom Viridiplantae; phylum Streptophyta; class Magnoliopsida; order Malpighiales; family Erythroxylaceae; genus Erythroxylum; species Erythroxylum incrassatum. Next base: position 15,884,284 of record JANVCL010000007.1, on the reverse strand, counting down.
CTAATCGAATTGAACACCTTGTAGAAATCACCTATCTTCCTGTAAATAACCATATTTATGATTCTTCATTACCTTTTCTTAGTCCCTTCAATATCTATTCTCATGACCACTATTGGACAAGAAGTATAAGAACTATCCTTCATACCCAGTGTCCAAAGGTCAAAGAAGTCATCCAAAGTTCCCATCTAGAGCAATGTAGTTTAAAAGCTACTACAGCAGAACAATATGTAACGTTAGAAATTCTGAAGGAGCTTATCTCTCTGTGGAGAGAGCATAGTCATACACACCTTCATGTTGAAGCTATTCTTGTTGTTCCCAAGCTCCATGGAAGAAAAGACATTCCTGCTACAACCAGGATATCTCTTCTTGACACTGCCTATATGATATACCAAAATGCCTTAATTGGTACCATGTTGACGACCCTCAATAATGTAAGTTTCATTCTTTCCATTTCCCTTGATTTCAATATCGAGTTGGATGATCGTACTTTATTAGAAAGGCTTCTGGTCCAGATTCAAATCATTGGAGCAGAACAAGATACTACAGCCATTATGGCCACTCTCCACCATTAAATGATCTGCCATTTACAGAATTATGTCATAAATCTAAATTTTCCAAATTCTACTTCAGATGCCTTGTATATGGTAGTAGATAGAGCTAATGGTCAGACTATAATCATAATAATACTAAAGCAGCTACCACCAATGAAGCTTAAAAAGTTGATGCCAACAGAATGGATCATTAATTACCAAATAGTGTTCTATGCTACTCATGGGCACTCTTTTCACATTACCTCTCCTCCTATTATCAAGACCCTATAAGATGGATTGGTGAAATCCATCTACACTAGGCCTAATGAAGACCAGCTTGGACCCTCAATTACATTTGGCCCTATTTTAATGCTTCACCCAGTGTTCTCTCATAAAGAAGGAAAAGATAGACCTCCAATCCATTTCTTCAAACCTGATGAAAATCTTATATATGATAGTCATCATCATGGACATTTTGTTTAGGATGTAGATTCATCCTTATTTGAACCCGATTGTGAAACATGTCTTAATTGTGAATCAGATAGTGATGATGATGAACTCTATAATCACCGAAGGAAGAAGATGAAGAAAAATTAAGACAACAACCCAAAGAAATTCATTATTGTCGACCTACCCAATAATTCTCCTATCAACATGGTGAGCATGATCTTGACTCTAGACCTTGGATTGGGATTAAAACCTAAGACCATGACCTCAAGATCTTCGAGAATTACTTGAAGCTGTTGACAAAGAACATTTGTTCCATCCAGAGTTAATCTCTAAACATCCTCAGCCAGTTATTCCTTCCATTCCTATTGTTCGTACTCCTACTCCAATCCCTTGTATGATAATCAAACCAAATGAGGAAGAATTTCCTCCACTGGAAAGACGCACTGATGCCCATGATAAGGTTATCTTCAACCCTTCTATTTGTGCTATAGGAATAATTTCTTATGGAACTATGATCTTAAATCCTGTTGAAGAAACTCTCAACTGGTGAACTAACAATGCCTTAGCCCAAAACAAAGTTCTTCGCTAAATCAATCTTGAACTTGATGGGCTACATCAGCAAACTCAGGGCACTCAGTAACGAGTCGATACAGTCTCTTCACATATCCAAACATTGCACAAATCTTTAAAAGATCAAATGACCAAACTTGATGCGAATCTTTGAAGATACATTGACACTCAGTATTTTAGCCCTGATTTCACCCATAAGGAGCAAGAACTTAGAAAGTTGAAATAAGTTCTTCAAATAATGGAAGCTGATATGCAGAAAGAACAATTTAAAACTATTTTTTTGTAAATCAAAAAACTTTATACAAATAGTAAGAGGTTATGTACAAAGCTTGAGATTCTTACATATGAATCTCTACACTACCAAAACGAGATCTAAAAGAACCTTTGGCATACCTTACATCCTACATGCTAACATCAGACACAAATACCTTGTACTATACACACTTTCCACCAAAAATCCTCTAAAGATTGCTAATCTAAGCAGAAACACAAGTGTACCAACAATATTCCATCTGCAAATCAAACAGATAATCTAACAAACCTATTCCACAATCTACAGATAATCTACATAGTCTAAAACTATTTATGAAGCTTATCCCACACCTTTTCTGATGATCCAACTCATTTATTCTTCTTTGACTTATCCTAAAGTTGTCAATTATGAAAAGGTTTTCAAAATGAAGTATCCCTTGATTAGGCAGCATATCCATCCTGCGTCCATTAAACCCAAATCAACCAAATCTCTAAAGTCTAAACCTTCAAAGCCTTCTGAACCATCGCCATCATATACTAAACCCATTGAACCTACTGGCTCATGGGCAAAACCTTTGCAAATCAAAACTCTACCTTCTTCGCCACCAAAACCTTAACTTCCTACATCCACTAGAAAGGACAAAGTTCCACAAACAGATTTCATAGCAACTCTTTCACCAGCATCTATTCCTGTTGTATTGGAAGACGAATGCTCATCTGATCATTCTAACATCCCGAAGATATCTGAACTATCTTTATAAGAGTTTAAACAATTTACTGATTTGTCTGATCTTGTTCAAATTATGATGACTATACCTGAACCAACTAAAGTTGAGCTAGACATTAGTGACATTGAATCAATAGGAACTGAACCTTTCAAATCCACACCTCCAGCAACATAAGCACCATCAACCATACCTACTTTAGGTCCATAGTTTACCTTCATTAATCTTCCCCTAAAAAAGTGGCTAGAACATCTCCATGAATTTGGATCTTGGATAGACTTATAGATGACTAGGCCTAATAATCCATTAAGGGATATTTTATCCAAGTTTATTTCTCATTTTACTGGAACTTTATGAGAATAGTGGCAAAGACTTGATGATTATTGTTGGCTACAGTACATATAAGTCACATTTGCTGGACTACTTTTTGAGGTGATTCATAAAGAGTTTATCAGTGATTTCCAGCCCAATGATAAACAAATCAGGCAAGAATATTTTGAGAAGAAATGTTGTTCTCTGGACAGATAAGATTTATAAAACCATTTCTAACGTATGACGGAATGTTATTATCTTCTTAATGACTTCAATGATGTTAACCTCCATTATACATTCATCTCCTCCTTAGATGAACTATAACTTGAATCACAACGAACCATTGCCGCACTTCGAAGAGATATAAGGGATATATCTCTTGGGGAAATATATCAACTCACCTTAGCTTCACTTAATAAGCTATATGATCAACAATTTTTTTTCAAAAACATGATGAAAGGTAGTCCTCTGTTGAAAAAGGCTTGTAGAAATCCTTACTTTAAGATCACGTGCAAGGAAAAAAATAATTGTGAATGTCATACAAAAAGGAAGCATCATCACAAAAAGTTCTCTTATAAGAAGTCCCATAGATCCCATACTTCTCATGAAGTAAATTTTTAGCCCTTTTGAAGAAAGAAATGATGCAAATTTGTTATATTCTTCAAACTAAGAAGTCTTTAAGTAAAAAAAGCAGATTAATGCTTTATCTGTGGCAAGTCAGGACATTATGCTCATGAATGTCCTAATAAGACGAAAAGGGATATCAAACTGTTGGATTCCAATAAGGTTATCATGTCTATCCATGATAATGGAAACATTGAAGATTTGATTGAAGAACAATCCAGTGAGGATGAAGAGACAAAATTTGCTCTTCCAATTGATCCTTTTAAAGATGAGTATGAATCTTCTGATTACTCAATTTCTAATGACGCTAAAGATGATATATTATACATGTTATAATAGAAGTGTTTAAAGTTAGACTCTAGACCCCTCACAATTCCTCAACCTTATGTTCATATCCAGTTACTACAATAAGACAAATATGATAGGCCCATTAAGCCTATCGGGTATATGGACACTAGATCATGCAAAAGCATTATAAAGCTCAACATGCTTCCATTTAAACCATGGATTTCACATGACGAATATTTTACTGTTGTTGATGGAAACTCATTCAAAAGTGGTCTTATCACAAAATAGAAAATAGGGATCCACTTCTTCCTTGATTATGTGATTTGGACCAAAGTCCTTGAAAGCCATCTCCCTGGCCTAGATATTCTGATTGGTATTGATGTCTATTATAAGGTATCTTCATTATAAATCCTCCCTTTAGGGATTAAGTGTTTTGCCAATTTCATTGCTTATATTGTTCTTATAAATATGTTTGAACTCACACAAGTAACACCTCCACATGAATCCCTACCAGAGAACCATGCCCAGTTCTCACATCCCCATCCTTTGTGGAAAATTCCTCACTTCTTCATCTAATTACCATTCAAGAAAATGAGGATATCAATCCTACCAAGGCTACTCATCTAGGTACGAACCCTAATGATCTGAAATTAGGCTAAGAAGAATATGCGATCCTCCTCTAACAAGGATTGATCGAGCCCACAAAATATGATTGGGCTTGTCAAGCCTTTTATGTGAATAAGAGATTTGAACAGAAGTGTGAGAAAAAGAGGTTAGTAATTGATTACAAACCTCTTAATGCTTTCCTACAAGATGAGAATTTTCCCCTGTCAAAGATTAGTACTCAAGTCCTCTTTCTTAAAGAAGTAACAATTTTCTCCAAGTTTGATTTGAAAGTAGATTTTTGGCAATTGGGAATTGATCTGCAGGAAAGATATAAGACAACCTTCTGTATTCCTAATGCCTAATATCAATGGACAGTAACGCCATTTGGACTTAAGGTTGCCACTTTACTATTTCAATGGGCCATTACAAAGATCTATAAGCCTATTATCTCAAGCACCTTAGTCTATATTGATGATATACTTCTCTACTCCAAAACCCATGAGGAGCACAAGACCTTACTCCAATATTTTTTGGATCTGAAAAACAACATGGGATTATGCTCTCAGCTAAAATGAGTCAAATTAGGACAACCCAAATAGATTTTTTGGGTATGCACTTCCACAATGGGTTTTGTCAACCTAGTCTACATGTAGTTAGCAAACTATTACACTTCCCAAATGAAAATCTCAACACTAAACAACTTCAACAGTTTCTTGGTATTATTAACTACATCAAAGATTTCATCCCGACGTGGCTAGTTATACATGTTCTTATCAAAGTTGTTGTGAAAGAATCCACCACCATGGAGTAAAGATCAAACCAGAGCCATTCAACACTTAAAACAAGCTTGTCAAAATCTACCAAATTTAAAGATTCCTGAAAAAGGCCAGCACATTCTGTAAACAGATGCTAGAGACAATTATTAGGGTGCTATGTTCATTGAAAAAATTGAAAGGAAAAGACACTACTGTGGGCATACCAGTGGACAGTTCAAAGAATCTGAAAAGCATTATCATGTCAGTTACAAAGAAATCTTAGCGGTAAAAGGGGAATTGAAAAGTTCAATTTCCATATCAGCCCTATTCACTTTATGATTGAAATTGATAATACAGCTTTTCCCAAGATTCTTAAGCCTAAAAAATCACACTACGAGATAGCCAGTTACTTCAATGGCAAGAATGATTTTCACGCTATAAATTCACAATTTGTCATATCTAGGGTTGTCATAATACCCTTGCAGAGTTCCTTTCACGACCTAAGAAACAAGTTGAGTTGATCTCTCCTTTTTCACTCCATATTAATACCTCTTCTCCCTCCCATTATAGGGTTTCCCTAGTATGCCAAAACTAAAAAGTCCTTGCCATCCTCTTTCCAAGACTCCTCCAACTACTTTAGAAGAGATTCTTACTATTCTCCCACAAAGTCTCTTCTACTATCTTCACCTCACACTCGTCACTCTGAAAGTTCCTCTTCATACTCATCATTTTGATTTTTTCACACCTTGTCGTGTGCTCTATCATCTTTGTGATACACTCACTGAACCAACATTATGGCATCTGTGAGCTTTATCAGCTCAATATGGATGTCCTATTTCCCTTTCTCCCTTCTATACATACTAACATCTTTCTGATCCCACAAATGCTAAATCTCATTTCTAAACCTTCCTTGAATGGTTCCAGCCTTAGCCAAAATGGCGCATTCAGATGTTCCATATCTTTAACAAACACCAACTCTAAGATATTCCCTTATGAGATCAAAAAGATTATTCCATCTTCATCATCCATCGTCCTTACTATTTGACGATAACATACTACATCTATACCCTTAGTCACAATCAATATTGGCACACCTCTATTCACTGGCCTACAGATCAAAAACAAATGATTACTGATTTACATTCCTTTTTGGATCATCTAAATCATCATCCTAAAATAGCTCCATCCATTAAAAGCACACCTCTAAGCCCTACGCTAGAGATTTTACTCTCCCAAAACCCATTTCTCCTTCTAGTGAATATTGGAATTCAATTAACTAGTTTACTTTTACTAGTTTTAACATCATGGCTAGCAATTTGCCATAACCCCCAAGCTTTGACTCCCAAAGACCATTTGAACTAGGAAAAAGTTCTACGAGGCCCAAAACCTAATGAATCTAATCTATTTTTAGATGATCAAAGCCCATTGCCTCCAATTTGGTCCAACGTAGAATCTAATCCATTTTTAGATGCTCAAAGCCCATTGCCTCCAATTTGGTCAAATGCAGAAATTAGCCGTTTTATCCTAGCAATGGATAAACTTAATGAAGACGTGGAAATCACAGAAGATTTTGACAATGACGATGGTGGCCCATATTCTCTCTTTGTTTAAAAGATTATTTTTTATCTCTTAGGAATATTATTGTGATCCTATGTCTCCCAATAATTCTTCTTTTTACTATTTACTTGTAAGTTAGTGTGTATTATTGTGCTATAGGAATCTTTTCCCTAAAAGTTATTCGTCGTCATTCCTCTTGTTTCGTTTATAAAAGCAAGGCTTTTCCTACATTGTAAGAACAAGTTTTAGAAATAAAAAATATTGTGTGTTTTATTCTACAGTTTCTTTCTAAGTTTTCTCTCTCCTGAAGGCTTGATTTTTGAATGATGTAGTCATAGTCATACAGAAAGGCAAGTATAAGCTACACTTACCTCTTCATGAGAATCTTGTGTATTAAAAAGTCTTAGATAATAGATCCAATTTGAGCTCGTTGTTAAATAAGGAAAGATTGGAGAGTGTAACTTCCTAAAAGGTAGGCCTTGAGAATTGATGCCCATTGAGGAAAAAGGGCTTGTATAATTTTACTTAATATAAAAATCAATAAATATGAAAATAAATTGTCACCAAAAACTTGCTTTAACCATATTTCTAAGAAAATGTCACCAAAGGAAAAAATATGATGATGATTCCAAAATTCGTCGTCAAATATGTCCTTTTATCAATGACTAAAAGGTGATGTACACTGGTAATGTGTAACACCCCACTCCCGAGTGACCCGAACCCGATATCATTGGTGATATCCGAGTCCGTGCCCCGCGAGGATGGCGT
>JANVCL010000007.1:15844590-15859471 GCA_026546855.1 Erythroxylum incrassatum | reverse complement strand
ACGTTTAAGTCCTTTAACTTTTGACAATTTGCAAATAAGCCCTTATATACATCAACTTTTCCAATTAAGCTTTCTAAAAGTCCCGTGAGTCTATAAATCATGTCTAATCACCTCTAAGGCATTAAAACTCATTTAATTTAACCACCATGGTCATATCCATCGAATGGACTCGGTTTTATACACTTAAAACTTATATGTCGGAAATCTCCAAGATTTCGCATACCATGAACTCTAAGTTCATATAAGGGCATATAACATTTTATATCACTAACATACATACCAAAAGGACTCAAATACATCTTTGAACTCATACAAAACCACACACACATTATATATATATATATCAATATACAGTAGCATCTCCAACTACAGAACAACACAAAGTGCTCAGAAAGTCTGGTGTTACAAGTCCTCCCCTCCTCAAAAGAGTTTTGTCCTCGAAACTCGTATGTCGAGGACAAAAATAAATGGGGGTACTGATGTCTCATAGTATCCTCAAGCTCCCATATCATCTCCAAGACCCTATCGCTCTTCCAAAGGACTTTAACCGTGGGTACCTCTTTGCTATGTAATTTCTTTATCTGTCGATCCAAAATCTGCATTGGTTTCACCTCAAAACTCAAGTCTTCTCTCAGCTCTACGAGAGGTGTCTCCAAAACATGAGATGGATCCAGTAAGTACTTTTTAAGCATACAGACATGGAATACATTATGGATCCTATCCAAGTCCAGTGGCAATTCCAACTGATACGCCACAGTCCCGACACACTATAGGATGTAGAAAGGTCCAATATATCGATGGTTTAGCTTCCCTCGACTCTGAAATCTAATGATACCTTTGCATGATGATATTCAAAGAAAAACTCTGTCAGCAACTGTAAACTCTAACAATCATCACCTGAGTCTCTGGTCATTCGGCACACAGATTCTGCCTCTAAAAACTAACAACCTGTCTTTTCTCAGTCTGAACCCCTCACTCTCTTCGAATAACAATTTCTCCTAAATAATTTTTAACTCGGGATCGTTAGCCTGGGATTTCCTGATCTCATCAATTAATGTCGACCTAACTTCAAACTATGCTAGTAATGTTCCATCATCCTCTGCACCGAGAGTCCAACCCCAAGGCTTTGCACACTCATCAAATGTGTTATGTAAGGATCTTGCCTATCAGTTACTACCAAACAGGACTTACGACTCAATGCATCAACTACCACATTTACTTTTCTTAGGTGATAGTCGATCACTCGATCGACTTGTATAAGTACACAGCCAAGTCCCTGCCGACTAGCACCAGTGTTGGCTGTGTACCCATCCCCTTGGGTAGGTAAAGCCAACACTGGTGCAGATGTCAATTGTCTCTTCAGCTCTTGAAAACTCACCTCGCATTTATTGTCCCACTGAAATTTTATTCCCTTCCAGGGAAGCCTCGACAAAGGGGCTGTAAGCAAGGAGAAACTCTCAACAAATCTCTGATAATAACTAGAGCCAAGGTTTTGCATTTTCAAAAGTGTTATTTTCGTTTTCAAAAAGTTTATGAGCCTTAGGAGTCGAGTCTAGGTGTCGAAAGTCTTTGGTCAAGAAGTTAAGTCTTGGATCGTTAAGTTGACGTCCTTAATGGTCGGATGATTTTGTCCTCGATCAGAGTACTTGTCGACATTCCTTGTGATGTTTGGGATATCAGATAAGCTAGGCTTAGTTCCATATATTTTATTAAAAAATGTTTTTCTCGTTGATTTCATAAAGATAGCATTCCCCCATCTATTTGATTAGTCAAGTAAGAATTTCGAGGATGAAAGTTTTTAAAGGAGGGAGAGTTGTAATATCCTGCCTTATACAATTGTTAAGAGATTAAAATGATAGATTGAGTCAGATGAGTTATTTTAGAAAATATTGCAAGACAGTGTATACACTCATTTAACATGTTCCGAGGTAGGAAAGATTTTTACTGATCATGATATAATTGTGCATTGATTTTTTCTTGAATTTTGTTTTGATGGATTTTAATTAGTGAATTGGGAATAAGTGACAAATGGCTCAGTTAAATGGATGAAAAGTGGCTTGAGTATAATTGTGACAAGTGACCCTTTTAAGTTTACGACAAATGGTACTTTATAATTATGACATATGTAGCCTTACAATTGGTGGCATGTGTAGTCTTACAATTGGTAACATGTCTAGCCTTACAAGTAGTGACATATGCAGCCTTAAAATGAGTGACATGTGGAGCCTAAAGTAAGTGACACATGGACCAATGAAATGTTGATACATGGATTAGTTCGACCTTCTTGAATTTTCTAGAGAAAATGGATGAAAAGGTAATAGACATAAGAGTGAAGCTCTGCCATAAGGTTAGAAAAGAGATATCGCGCCAAGGTTGACTATTTTAAGAAAGAGGTGGAGTTTGAACCTCAGGATAGAGTCCCGATTAAATTTACTAGTGACCGACGAGTATTAATGAGTTAGTTAATATTGGTGATCAAGGTTAAGAGGTTGATTCGTCAAGGATGCCAGGCATTCCTTGCATATGTGATTTACATTTCGGCACAGAGGTTTAAATTGGGAGATGCCCCATTATGCGCTAGTTCCCCGATGTTTTCCAAAGGAGTGACCTGGATTGCCACTTGATCAAAAATTTGATTTCACTATTGACTTAGTCCTGGAGACGACACCAATATCTATACCACTATATTGCACGACACCAATAGAATTGAAATAGTTGAAGATTCAATTACAAGAGTTGTTGGATAAGGGTTTCTTCATATCAAGTCATTCACCATAGGGAGCACCAGTATTGTTTGTCAAAAAGAATGATGGGACACTTAGCTTATGTGTTAATTATTGGCAGTTAAACAAGGTTACCATCAAGAATAAATATCCACTCCCTAGGGTCGATTACTTGTTGAATCAGTTAAGAGGAGCTAAAGTATTATCAAAGATAGATATGAGGTTTGGGTACCGTCAATTGAAGATTGATGTGCAAAAGATTGCCTTCCAGATGGGGTATAGACACTATGAATTTTTGGTAATGCTATTCAGATTAATAAATGCACCTACAGTATTTATGGAATTGATAAACAGGGTGTCCCCCTCTTATATAGATCAGTTTATCATAGTCTTCATTGATGATCTTCTGATTTACTCTAAGAATTAAGAGGAACATGCTAGACATCTCCAGATTGTGCTACAAATATTTCACGAAAGACAGTTATATGTGAAGTTCTCAAGTGTGAATTTTGGATGAGGGAGATAGGATTTCTTGGGCATGTTATATCAGGGAAAGGTATTTTAATAGATCCGAAGAAAGTGGAAGCTATGCTTGAATGGGAACAACCCAAGAATGTGACAGAAGTCCACAACTTTTTGGGATTAGCTGGTTATTATCGAAGATTTGTTGAGGGTTTCTCAGTGCTTATAGCCCCTTTGTTGAGGGTTACTCGGAAGGGAATAAAATTTCAGTGGGACAATAAATGTGAGCTGAGTTTCCAAGAGCTGAAGAGACGATTGACATCAGTACCAGTGCTGGCTTTACCTACCTAAGGGGCTAGGTAGGAGGTATACAGTGATGCTAGTCGCCAGGGACTTGGCTTTATACTTATACAGGTTGGGTCAAGGCCCAAAACGGACAATATCTATAAGCGGGTGATCTGGGATGTTACAAATAGGAATGTTAAGAATCATGGGATGTTGTTTAATATGATGAGTCAAAGAAATTGAGGGTGAGAGTTTGATGAATTCCAATTGGAAGTTGAATTGCTATGAATGATGTTGTAATAGAGGAAGTGAAGTTGGGATAAATTCCAAGTTTTTCAAGAGGGTAAAATGTGTATTTTGACTTCTAAGGAAAAACTAAATCAATCTAGGTAGAATTAGCCAAAGTTTCCTTCATTAATGTAGCTCATCTTTATAGCTTTCCAACGATATAAAGTATGCAAGTTTTGGATATCGGAGCTGAAAGTTATGATCATTACAAGTTAGGATGTCGTAGAGGATGTGTATCTCGAACAATTAGAGTATATTAAGCGATATCGGACTAGAAAGAGTTGAATTTGGCAAGATTATGAGGAAAGGGGATGTTAGGATAGGTTTAGGATCCTTTGGAGGGGTCTTGGAGAGTGGAAAATTAGTTTCACCTAAAGGTTACATGGCCTGACCGTGTAAAATCACACAGGCCGTGTGTTTCCAGCGCAGGAGCACTATTACACCAGAAGGTTACACGGCCTGCCCGTGTTGGGTAATATGGCCCATGTTTTTGGACCCTCCAAATGACAAAATTTCATTTTTGAGTCTTCATGAAAATTGTAGATCTAGAAGTCTTCTTTCAAATCATCTAAAAACAAAGTAATCCTACATTTGTAGTGAGAGTTATGGCAATTTTTGCAAGGCATGTACAATATGACTAAGGATATGAACATCTTGGATTCGTTTGGCCATAACTTCTTCGTCCGACCTCCGATTGAGGTGATTCTTAAAGCAATAGATTCCTAGCACGTTTTCCTATCTATACATAAAAAATTGATAGCCATTGGTATTGAATTCAAAAAGATTGATGGAAAGAAAGTGTGGGATCGTTTGGGAGAGCCTATTTGGGCCATGAATATACTTTGGTTTCTTAAGCATATCTTGAGCTATAAAGCTCCGAATGAGGTAGTTCTTACTCTAAACTAAACTAGAGTCTAAAAGCTAAAATTTTGAAGAATTCAATTGTGAATATTTTGTGTTTTCGTTATGTTGGCTCGCCTTTGTGGCTTGAGATGTTATAAGAATAATGATGAACCAATGATGGCTATTGAGGGTACTTTGAAGTAACCATATGATCGCGGCTCTGTCGACTCGATCTTAAAATTAATCCTTAGAAATCAGACAAAATAATAAATTCCAAGATTGCAGGATAAGTTTAAGCTAGCCTATAAGTTAAAAAATGCTATTAAAGTTGATAAAAGAAGGGGGTTTGCAAGTTGATCAGAATTGAGCAAATTAACTAAATTAAGGAAAATTGTATAAAACGTATATTTTTGGATTTTGGGGAATTTTAAAACAAACAAAGTTCAAACGATGATCAAATTGTATAAGGTCCTCTTGAAAATGAGCTTAGGCTATCCCGGTTCAAATCAAGTTTTTGGAGATGAAATCCACTAAGTTTTCAAAAGATCAACCCTAAAGGACTCTTTAGGTCCAAGGATTTAATTAATGAACTCCATTATTTAAAACCTTGTTAAAAAAACCTTAGTGTGTGAAATGGACTAATTGATGCAAGTGTTCTGTTGGATCAAACACAATCATCTAAATCAAACACAACTAGGCAGATAATGAGGATTAATGCAATCACCAAAGATATATATGAGACTTCATATATTCAAGCACAAAGTTCTACATCAACCGATCCAAAACACAAATCATTGTTCAACACCCGATTAAACTATGACCAAGCTAATTTAATCATATAACCGTAAACTCTAACTCAGAGTTTTACAATAATATAACCAAATTTCATACAATGAATGATTACTCCCCTTTAAAGCCCGGTGAACTTAAGTCATTGCTATATCTTCAAGAGGTCGGAGTGCCTAGCCAAGCATGTCGGTCGTAGTCCTCAACACTGTCGTAACTTCGACGGCATCCATGGTGAAGATGATCCTGCGGTGTAGATGATGACGCGTAGATGATGATGAAGTGATCGACGGTGGATGATGGTCGTGGTGGAGAATAGCGATGATGGAGTGTTCGGATCGTCTCTAGGTTTCTGAATGTGTATCTGTGTTAATATGTGTAGCCTCCCGTCTCCTTTATGACCTAATTCGGCAAATTTATACATGATGGATATGGGCCGGGTCAATACAGTGAGAGAAATTTCCATTTGGAGTTCGAGTTTCCGTTTGCACGTCGCGACGTGCGGCTCTTGCTTACTCGCTACAACGTGTTGATTTGTTGACGTCGCGATGTGCGTTTGTCCGTTGACGCGCCGCGACTTGGAAATTGGCATACATTATGACATGCTTGATTTGTTCTGTTAGATTCGTCGCGACGTGCTGGAAGGCTCACGACCTGTTGACTTCTTGGATTGGTTGACTCCTTTGTGTTCCTACAATTAAATCAACAATTTGCAGCATTAATTGTCCTTGGAAAAATTGTAATGCAATCAATATCAATTTGTAACAATTTCACTAACAAATTGCGAATAATATGTGCTCGCTAATAGAAACTAATTTAAGCACAAAAATCACAATTAGGAGTCAAAAAGTGCATTAACAGTTATGAAAATGCAGCCAATTAATAATATAAACTTGGGCTCAATCACATGCCCAGTAAGGACAAAATGGTCATCCATTTTGTCAGCTGAATACATAAGATGCTCCTGCCTATAAAAGACAGGAGCAGCATGAAGAAACACACAACAAGCAGAAAAAGAGAGACGTGAGGTGAGAGAGAAAAGAGAGAGAGAGAGAGACAAAAATATTTAGTGTATTTTGTGGGTCTATTTTTTCTCCTTATAATTCTCCAGTTTTTCAGTAGTAAAATTATTCTATCCCTGCCCGTGATTTTTATCCCATTTTAGAAGTTTTCACGTAAAATATGTATGTTTATTTTATTTTTAATATTTTCAATTTCATTTTAGCTGTGACCTAGCTCTATCCAAACCCTAATTTTCCACAACAAATGGTATCAAAGCTAGCCTTTGGGTGCGTATCTATGCTTATTGTATGCTCTGTGGATGGCACTAAGAGTAGATCCTCTACATCAAAAGATAAGTTAGATTATTATTCATCCTTCTGAAGGCATTATTCTTAAAGTGTTCATGGTATCAGTAATGGCCATAAAGTACGAAATTGAAAAATTCAATGGGAGCAATTTCTCACTGTGGAAGTTGAAGATAAATGCAATCTTGAAGAAAGATAATTGTTTGATGATCATTAGTGAAAGGCCAGCTGGGATCATAAACGAAAAGTGGAACGAGCTAGACGAGAATGTTGTCGCTAATCTCCACTTAGCACTAGCTGATAGAGTACTATCCAGCATAGAGGAGAAGAAGACGATGAAGGAAATATGAGATCACATCACAAATTATACGAGACTAAATTACTCCACAACAAAATTTTTCTGAAGAGGAAACTATATACTTTACACATGGTAGAATCCACTTCGGTGACAAAGCACTTAAATACTTTAAATACTCTATTTTTCCAACTCACATCATTGGGGCACACAATAGAGATAAGTGAATGTGCAGAACTTCTACTCCAAAGTCTACCAAATTCGTATGATCAACTAGTTATATATTTAACAAACAACACAGACACTCTAGCCTCCGACAATATTGCAGATGCTATTCTAGAGATGAGAGTTAACGCAAAAGTGAGAAAGATAGGCTGGCAAATTCACAACAAATGGAGGCCTTGGTGGTGACGAGAGGAAGATCAATGGAATGTGGCCAAAGTGGGAGTCAACATCATGGTAGATCAAAATCTAAAAGTAAGAAGAATTTCAAATGCTACAATTGTAGTAAGAAAGAGCATCTGAAGAAGATTGTTGGAATCTGAATAAGAAAGATTCTATTCCTCAAGAAAATGTGGCAAATACTTTAGATGATGAGGGTGCAATGGTCTGTGAAGCGGCAACGACTATTGGAGGCAAAAGAAGATTTATTGATGTATGACTTCTCGATTTAGCAGCTACTTTTCATATGACCTCTCGAAAAGAATGGTTCCATTAGTATGAATTTATCTCTAAGGTATCTGTGTATAGCTATAATGATCAAGCTCTGAAGATCGTTGGTATCGGCACTATCAAGTTAAAGATGTAAGATGGGACAACTCAGACTAATGAAAAAGTGTAACACATTGAGGCCCTAAAGAAAATTTTGTTGTATATAGGGCAACTAGATGATCTCGGTTTTAGATTTGAGATTCAGAACAAGATCATGAAAGTGATTAAAGGAGTACTTGTATTTATTAAAGCAGAGAATATAGCTACAACTTTGTACGTGCTGAAAAGAGAAACTTTGCAAGAAGGAGAAGCATCAATTATTGTGACGAGCCCAAGTGAAAAATCTACAACAACATGGCATAAAAAACTTAGACATATATCTAAACAAGAAATGAAGACACTTGCAGAGAAGAATCTACTTCCAGGTCTCACAAAGGTATCACTACCCTTTCGTGAACATTGCATTGTGAGCAAGCAACAACGATTAAAGTTCAACACATCAAAATTTAGAAGCAATGAAATTTTAAACATCAGTGCATACTTGGGAGGAGCAAATTTCTGTAAATCATTCATTGATGATTATTCGAAGAGATGATGGGTGTTTCCCATCAAGAGGAAGGCATATGTATTTCCAATTTTCAAATTTCACAAAACGCGGGTGGAACTCAAATTTGGTAAGAAAATCAAGTATTTGCACTCAGATAATGGAGGCGAATATACTAGTAAAGAATTTGATGAATTCTGCAAGCAAAAAGGCATCAAAAGGCAATTTACAGTGGCATACACTCCTTAACAAAATGGAGTGATGGAGCTGATAAAAAGAGCTATGTTGGAAAGAACAAGACCGATGATGAGAAATGCAGGCTTAGACAATAAATTATATGCAGAAGCAGTGAATACTACTTATTCTGTGGTGAATTTGGCTCCATCAACTGCAGTTGAGTTGAAGATACCGATGGAGATGTGGACTGGTAAATCAGTGGATTATTCAAATCTCCATATATTTGGAAGTCTTGCTTATGTGATGTTCATTGACCAAAAAACCAAGTTTGATCCAAAATCTAGAAGATGTATTTTCTTAAGATATACTAAAGGAGTAAAAGGTTATTGTTTGTGAGATTCCACTACCCATAAGATTATTATCAGTAGAGATGTTATTTTCTTGGCAGATAATGATCAAGAGCAAACAGAAGATGTTAGCACTTTAAAAGAGAATTCAAAAACTACAACAGTACAGGTGGAAAGAGAATTTGATCAAAATGATTTTTGTGAAGCTACACCATAGCATAAGGAGCAAAAACTAGTCGAATCTGATGTTTCAGATACTCAAAGATCAACTCGCACAAGAAGGGCATTGAGTTGGCACTCAAATTATATTATAGAGAGCAATATTGCATACCATCTTTTAACTGAGGACGGAGAGCCATGATCTCTTCAAGAAGTAATGAACAGTTCAGATGCATCTCAGTGGATGGCAATAATGCGAGAAGAAATTGAAGCTCTGTATAAGAATAAGACATAAGAGCTGGTATCACTACCATAAGGAAGAAAGCCTATTGGCAATAAATGGGTTTACAAGATCAAGCGGAGTAGTGACAATCAAGTACAACGATATCGTGCTAGATTGGTGATGAAAGGATATGCTCAGAAGGAAGAAATTAATTTCAATGAAATATTTTCTCCTATGGTTTGACTCACTACAGTTCGAGTAGTCCTAGCGATGTGTGCTACATTTGACTTGCATCTTGAGCAGTTAGATGTGAAAACTGCATTTCTTCATAAAGATCTTGAAGAAGAAATTTATATGCTCCAGCCATAAGGTTTTGAAGAATAAGGAACACAGAACTTGGTTTGCAGGTTGAACTAATATTTGTACGATCTAAAGCAGTCACCGAGGTGTTAGTATAAAAGATTTGATTCCTTCATCATGAGCCTTGGATATAGTAGACTGAATACGGTCTCTTATGCATATTTCAAAAGGTTTGATAAAGATGATTTTATAGTTTTGCTATTATACATGGATGACATGTTGGTAGTAGGCTCCAACAATGATTTTATCAAAGAATTAAAGGCACAGTTGGCTAGGGAATTTGAAATGAAGAACCTAGGATCAACAAACAAGATTCTAAGGATACAATTTTATTGAGACAGAAATAATAGGAAGATTTGGCTTTCTTAAAATAACTATTTAAAGAAGATCTTGCAACGTTACAATATGCAAGATTGTAAGTCAATTTGCACCCCTCTTCTTGTTAATTTCAAGTTATCATCAAGTATGAGTCCTAGCAATGAAGAAGAGATGATGGAGATGTCTCGAGTACCGTATACATCAGCAGTGAGAAGCTTAATGTTCACTATAATTTGTATAAGATCAGACATTACACGTGTAGTGGGAGTAGTTAATCGATACATGGCGAATCCTGGTCGAGAGCATTGGAATACTATAAAGAGGATTCTCAAATATATCAAGGGAACCTTGAATATTACATTATGTTATGGAGGATCAGATTTTACTGTCAAAGCATATGTTGATGCCAATTATGCAGGTGATCTTGATAAAAGTAAATCCACTACAGGATATGTGCTTACACTAGCTAGAGGTGTGATGAGCTAGGTTTCAAAACTGCAATCAATTATGGCTACGTCAACAACAGAAACAGAATACGTTGTAGCTACACAAGCTAGTAAGGAAGCAGTGTAGTTGAAGTTGATGTTGGAAGAACGTGAATGTAAACAAAAGAACATTACTCTATTTTGTGATAACCAAAGTGCTTTTATCTTGCAAGAAATCCATCATTTCATTCAAAGACAAAACACATTCGAGTTCAATATGATTCGTTCATGAGAAAGTGAAAGAAGGAATGGTGGACATAAAAAAATTCATATAATGAACAACTTGGCAGATTTTATGAAAAAAGCAATCAATGTTGATAAGTTTATGTAGTGTCGATCTTCATGTAGCTTGACATAAACATAAGCAACATAAAGCAGCAAGGTAGAAAAGAATTGTGTGAAGATATGATTAATTACTAATCAAATCTTCAAGTATGAGAATTTCAAAAATTGTGACTAGTAGGCACCTACCATGCTTAGTAAGGACAAAATAACTGATCATTTTGTCAGTCATTCACATAAGACACTCTTGTCTATAAAGTTTACTATTAAAATTAAGTTATAATGATAAACATACTTTATTATATAATTAATAGTCAGTTAACATTAAAATAATTTGACATAAATTCAATATATTTTAATATTTTAATACAATAAAATATTTTTAAATAATTTAAAATAATAAATAAAACTAGAAAAGAGATTGAAGTCTTCTACTCTGAAAATGAATAATGAATTAAAATAATAGCAATTTGGCAATAAATAAAAATCCACAAGAAAACACATCGCTTAGTATAATTCAAGTGCTTTAATAGTAATTATTAGTGTTTGTTTTAGTTTTTCTGAGTAATGTTTTTATTCCATAGAATCTTGTTTTATTCATGAAGAATGCAAATGTTATTGAGTTGTTGTATGCACAAATAATCATTAATTTGAAAATCCAAATACAAACTTATGACATAATATATTTTTAAAAATTTTCTATTATACAAATGTTACACCCCACATATTCTTTTTAAATTAATTTCCTTTAACTTAGGAAAACTCCATGTCTACGGATATATTGAATATAAAAGAATGAATCAACGTGAAGCATGCACTAATTGTTCGAAGCAAGAACATCGCCAACCGTCAGAATCAATTTGTATTTGCATTTATTTGGTTAAACAAGCTATTAATCAACATTTAAATTGTAATATAGTGGAAATGTACAATGTTACTCTTTGAAAAACGAAATGGGAATGTCAAAATCATTCAAAAATCGCATGAAATTGACAACACATGCCTTTTAATAATTAATTATTTACATTGTTAGAAAACAAAAGATGTTATATACCAATCTTTTATTCTGTTTTATGTGAATCTAATATGGCACGGCATAAGCAACTGTCACCTAAATGTATTAACTAGCTACAGCAACAACCACTGCTGTTGCCAACAAGTGCTGTGCTGGTAGAAAAATCGTACGTTGAATTTAATATCTGAAACAGACGGCAGACTACTCTTGTCGTTTATCACTGAGTGCCCACCTTGCGAATGGAAAGTACTGGTCACACGTTTCTTCTTTGTCCTGTGACTTGATGTTAGTTCCCTGAACTTTTGGAGTCCTTTTCACATGGATCTACATCTTTGAGAAAGGTGTTAGGTAGGACTGAGGGAAGTGGTGACATATTACTAATACTAATACTAGTCAGTCAACTTTAAAAAAAAACATACTAGTCAGTCAAAAGACAAACACGTGCATTAACAAGGTAACTATAGAAAGCTTAAAGATTTCAATCTTGTTATTTGTTTATATCATATCAGAATGTATCTTCAAATCGTCGGCTTTCCTTCTTCCATGACTTGTGTTGTTCACTTTTGTTTCATTTCAGTTGTGCATAAATTATAACTCCAGCTGCTTCCACCAAATGAACACTTCAAATAACTAATATATACATGACCACATATTTACCGTTTACACCCTAAGATAAATTTGCCGGAATACAAAATTATCTAAAACCCAGACTCTGCGTATTAACGAAATTCATACCGAATGTCATTGTTGTTTTAGAAGATTATACAAGACTGTCTACTTTCTTATCATTGTAACGAGTAGCTCCAATGTCTTTCTTTGCTTTTGATTCTAAACGTTACGATGAAGAATACGATGATATTTAACTTTTTTGGTCCGAATTTGCCTCACTGTTGTACGGTACCGAAGGAAAATCCGTGAAAACTCATGATGTTAGTAGTATTTACTCGTCTCAAATCATTGTAAAACGCCTCGGCCTCACCTCTAACTTCTTACCGTTACCAGCACGGGCAACAGTTTTAAGACTAGAGAAACGTACAGTTTGCCATTATTGGATCAATGAGAACATAAATTACTTGAGAGACTTTTTACACATACAAATACAGAAATTTTCAACACAAGACTTGCAATGTTGTCAAAAGATAAAATCACTTGTCCAACTTGTAAGACGTCCGTAATTTATAGGCCCTTGCGTTGTCTTTAGTCTTGAGGGTAAAGAAAATACAAAAGCTTAGTTAAAAGTGTCAACTGTTTCCATCAAATTCCACACGATCAAAACACATATCTAGGTGGAGCAGGCCAACACTTGAACAGCTAAAATTTAACAAAAATTTCTTTTCAGGGGCTGCTATTCAACATTCACATCGATTAGATTACAAAGATGATAACATGCAGTTTATCCTTAGCTTTGTTGCTTGCGACTTCTCTTTTCCTCGATGCCCGACTGACTAAATCTGTGCCGAAGAACATCCAACACATCTTCAAGTTTTACGCCTTTGAGAGCAAGCAGAACCATAGCATGATAGAGTACATCTCCCATCTCAGAAGCTGTGCGTGTTTTATCCTCATCTTCTTCTAGTGTTCGACACAATTCATCTGCCTCTTCCCTGCAAGTAATAGTAAAGATAAAGCCTTAAAACATGGAAAACATACCCAATTGTAATGCACATCACATCTAGCAAACATGTGAAAGTACCGAATTTTTGAACAAAGTAAACTCTTGTCATGCAACAATCTTTTTGTCCAAGAGGCCTTTCCCGTTTCAGGATTTTCTAGTTCTGCTTTCCGTTGCAAAATTGTGGATTCTAAAGAATACAAAGTTGTTAGTGCCAACTTGTTCAATGCATCCTGTAATACAGAAAACATTCATTTCAAGTCAAATATATGTCAGCCAGGACAACACGTGGTAAATAACCTCCTGAAAAATTTTCAATCACTGACCTGTTTATCCTCTAGAACATCAACAACTGAAGTATAATAGCAAGTCTCAGATCCTGTATGGCAAGTGGGTCCATCAGGCTTCCCAAGGTAAATTATCTAAAATAGAACTTGTTCGTATGAGTTCAAAACTGTACATAGGAAAACCATACATATGAATAATTATAGTCTAATCAAGAACATACAGAATCACGGTCACAATCAAGGTAAATGTCCTGAACATTGATGAAATTCTTGGAGGTTTCTCCCTTTGTCCACAAGGTTGAGCGAGAACGACTGTAAAATGTTGCCTTCTGAGAGGAAACTGTCATAGCCAGTGCATCCCTGTTCACAAATCCTTGCATTAATATGGCCCCCGTGTCAACATTTTGAGCAATAGCAACTGCCAAGCCTTTCTCATCCCATTTAATACTATCTAACAATGTCACAATCTGAAAACGGACTGTTGAATAATTAGGTCACATCTATGGACATATCAACTTAAGGTGTTCAAATTTTAATTGCAGAGTTGCACATACAAGGATATTTTAAATGCAAAATAAAGAAAAATATGGAGTCGATAAAATGCTGAGCTTCAACAGATTAATGCAGCAGTGATACATTATGATCCATCGTATCATTGTTATATCACAACGCTTCCTAAAGAATTGCTCTTTATCAAGGTCTTCTGAACCTCATGAATAATTCATTTATTTCCTGAGAGCATCTCATATAGTAATACAATAAAGAAAAACTTTAAACCCCAATACCCTTAGGCATCTCATATAGTAATACAATAAAGAAAAACTTTAAACCCCAATACCCTTACACGATAGTTGATATGTAGCCTGAATAACTAACGTGCAACTGGTAACAGTCAGCAGCAAAGAAAATCTTTTAAGGAAAATACAAACATAAGTAAACTCCATTGCCATATTCACTCTCTACATCCTTCAGCCAGAAATGTAACGAGAAATATATGAATTGGGTTTCAGTGGCCATAAGGATTCATAAACCGTATTACAGTACTGCACACAAATGCAGATTTATGATGAATTGATCATATAGCCAGAATCTATGTAGCACGGACACGGCTTCATTTGCCGGACACTCATTGACACACGGTGGACACAGGTCGGACACATCTAGAGACCACTCGGACATTGTTTAATGGAATATATGCTCAATAGAATATATGCTCCATGTTTTTTAGGAGGGGCTTATAAAACATCAAATATGTATGACTATCAAGATGTTGGAAGTCTTGAAATACATCAATCAATATATATCATATTATAAATTCTGATTTTTTTCTGAATTAAGTTTTATAATATATATATATATATATATGTATGTA
>JANVCL010000007.1:15778001-15796681 GCA_026546855.1 Erythroxylum incrassatum | reverse complement strand
CACCTGCAGAGAAACAAAAGAAGAAAAGGAAAACTTATCACAGCTGCAGTGCAGAGAAACAAAAGGAAAAAAGAAAACTTACCAAAATAGAAAGAGAAACACATGGGAGAGAGAAGCTATCACATGGAAGAAAGAAGGTGCAACATCTGCAGAGAAACAAAAGATCAAACCGAGAACTTAACACCAAAAAAGGAAAAAAGAAGGAAAAAAGAAAAGGGAAAACCAAAATTTACCAAAGCCGAAAGAGAAACACCTGCCGAAGAGAAACTACAACACCTACAGAGAAACAAAAGAAAAAACGAGGACTTAACAACAACAAGAAGAAGGAAAAAAGAAGAAGGGAAACTTCTCTGAAAAACCAAAACTTACCAAAGCGGAATCAACAAAGCCGTAGTAAAACGTGGATGAAAGTTGAACGAAAAAAATGTAAAGCCAAAAAGAAATCACCAGAGACAGGAGTTGCACAGGAAGGCAAGGGCGGAGAGGTAAAGGAAGAGAGAGAAACCTTTGCATAAGTCCAGGTTAATGAATGAAAGAGGGAGAGTAATAATAAAGAGACAACATATATAAGGCGAGGCGACCGGGATGGATGCACAGACACAACATGATATAACTGGGGAGGCACAACATTCAATGAACAGATATAGCCGCAGAACTTTCAAAGAGGGAACCATATCACCGTTGGATTAAATAGGCGGTTGGGATAGTTTGATATAATTGGGGAGGCACAACATTCAATGATCAGATAGCTCCGAGATGGAATGGATGGACAGACAGAATAGCTACAGAACTTTCAGAGAGAGAAGATGGCTCGAGAACTTTCAGAGAGTTGGAAGGGAAAAATGTCACCGTTGGATTAAATGAGCAGTTGGGATGGATTGCGTGGTCGTCCATCCCAACTCGTCCTTAGTATATATACTTAAAAATAATCGGAGGTCATAACGGAGAGGTAGAAAAGCGGCTTAGAGTGAGTATATAAGGGCATAATGAATTTATTATAATCGAAAGTGATAAAGGCTGGACAGTGGATGTATAGGGCCACAGTGAAAATTATTACAGACAAATGGCTACATAATCTGACTATTAATTGGATGTCTAAAGCCGCGATGTCAATACATACTGACCATCTAGCTTCTCGTGCTCAATATGATACAGGTGCACCAAAAGAGTGAAGGGAATGGAAAAAGGAAAAACAGAGGAATATATTGAGGCCAGGATTTCAAACTAATAACCATTTCCGGAACCAACAAAACTCCAGGTAGTGGTCATCAAGAAACTGAATCTCCTTTGATATAATTCCTAACGAGTAAACATTAAACGAACTATGAAGCCGGATGCAAGGGGTGGGTTTTGTACCTACATCTGACTATACCCACCAAACCAAAAGAGGACGTTACTGTTACGATTTGTGAAGAATAGGTACAAAGTAACTGTACAGTATCATATGCTTCTAGCTGCATTCTCATCTTCTCCATTGCCACCAGTCTGGAATTTAAAATATCCGATTCCTATGCACGGCAAGCTGGACCTTGGGAAGTTTGTGCTTTACCTCTCTCCATAACATATCGACCGCATCATCCTTCTCTGGAGGGAATTGGAATTCAAAATGATGACAAATGTTCTTAAGTTGCTTCCACATTTTAACCCATCTCTCTTTTGGGAATTGCCGGAGCTGATCAACCATGTAACCAGGTTGTATTGCCTCTTTTATAGAGAAGAAAATTGAAAATTGTGAGTAGTCGATCTCATCCTCATAGGGGAGCTTGATTTTATCACTCAAAATGACAGGAACGCAGTGGCTTACGATAGCATCAAATAGTCGGCAAGATGGAGTGTCTCCCGCAGGATGTAGTAGACATAACTTCGACGAACGCATCCCCTGTGTTGACTAGTAAACCGGAAAAAAGAACAGAAAATGTATTAATGCAAAAATATATAAAGTTAAACATGGCAAATCATTTTGACAAACTAATCAACTGGTATTTCGTGAGTATGGAAAGCCAATTCTTGGTCACAAGACAACTAATATCGGAAAGCATTTTCATATGACAACAGAGGGAAATGACATTCAACTTGGACGAGGAACCTCCTACGCTACAATTGTATCATTTAACTTCAAAATATGCATCTTGAATGTGCAACCATAATGCAAGTTTTTCATGAATTAAAGTAACGGGCATGAAAACTACCATGTGTTGTGGTTGGTAATATTAGATTTGAGAAGTGAGAAACTACAATCAGAAGGAAAATAACTAGTTTCCATCCTCCAAATAACTTGGGGAACCGAAAGTACTCAAGTGTTTTATAGGATCTAAGTCCTTGACATGCCGCTATATTATGGTTTCAACAGACTTCTTCAGTGCACTTACATACCGCTTTAATTGTTTCTGTTGTTGGTGAACTCCTCCCATAATGAACATCATCATAACCAGCTAAAATCTTTCCCAATTTAGCGCGAACTTTACCTTGCTGAAACATGAGAATTATTAGCATCACTTTGACATCCAAAAGAACAATAAAAATTGTATTGCCACCTCAATTGACAAACATCTTTCCTGACTATATTTCCCCTGAAGAAAAGCAGAGTGGTGTAAGATTGAAACAGGTCTGGAATTTCATCATCTGTAGAGGAATCCACATGTGTCCTTACTAAGAGTTGACATACTTTTAGGGTAAACGCCCAAAATCTGCAACAATAAGTATAGACGCATTTACTTGCCGCCGCAGAAATCTAAAAGCATTTGGATGTGTCATAGGAATCACATGATCTCTGTCCCCAGACCTCTGCCAGTACTTGGATTTCTGCATGAAGTCTAGTAGATCAACCTGAAATCAAAAGTATCTCCCAGTCAACCTTGGTGAATATGTAGAGGTTCAGCCCATAAATGCCCTCAAACAAACACACAACATCAGAAGCAGATTTTGAGTTCTTTAACGACTTATATATATATATATAGATATATATACTTTTATATATATATATATAGAGAGAGAGAGAGAGAGAGAGGCAAAAGCCTTAATTCACATGGCATAATCGAAGGAAACCTTATCCTTCTTGAAAATATAAAAAACGCCAATAAAAGCGAGAGAGAACTAATGGTATCCAATAGGGAGATTTATGGCCATATTCGCCATCCAATCTGCCACACAATTTCCTTTTTTGTAACTATGAAAAATTCGCACTAGCCAGTCACGATTTAACTATTCTCTAGTAGCAGTCACAAGGGACCAACTTTGATTGGCAGGAATATTATCCTTAGTTAGTAGTTGACCACACAAAGGCTATCCACCTCTAAGATGAGATTTTGAACACCAGCTGCCCAAGACATTTTTAGTCCTTGCAGAACCCCTCATAGCTCAACAGCAACAGGAATACAAGTACCTATGCGCATAGAGAAACCTCCCTTCCAGCAGCCAATTTGATCCCTTAACAAGCCACCTATTGTAGCCACCCCACTTGAAGTTTTAAAGGCACCATCTGTATTAAGTTTCATCCATCTTTCCTCTAGAGGAGCCCAACCAATCAAACATTCATGTCGCAAAGGCCTAGCTCATTAGTCATATGTTAACTCTTTTTTATCTCGTTAACTTGAGCTAAGATGGTTGGAATCTTGTTCCCCTAATTTTTTCTTTTGCAGAGATTCTACTATTCCTCCACTTCCAAATAAGCTAGCAAGTAACCACAAAAATAAGTTGCCAATCATCATCAAGATTTGAACCCTCTTATTTAGAGAGGTTTCTAACCAACCAATCTGTAAAACTGTTGTTGAAAACACATTGTGAATAAACCTGAAAATTTAAGCATTCCCAAATGACTCGTGCTTTGATGCAGCCTCAGAGAACATGAACCAAAGATTCCTCCATACTATAACAGGTTTCACAATAAGGTTGCTCCCCAATATGTCTTTTACATAATTCCAGGTTAGTTAAGAGCTTACCCTATAGCGCCAACCAAAGAAAAGACTGAATGCATTGAGGTTCTGGGAATTGTCAAGCCAACTTCTAGATCTTATCAGAGGGATGCCAGGAATTTCGACAAGTAGCTTCATATGTTGATTTGACAGAAAAACCTCCCCGAATAAGATAAACCCCAATAATACTGGTCATGGCCATCATTCGAAGAAGGTGGCTTCACACCTGTAATTTTAACACAAAAAGGAGGCAACTTTGAAGATATGTAATCCCACCGCCAATTTCCAAACTCACTTGTTATCTCAGAGACAGTTAAGTTTCTGTCCTCATTTGTCAGGTGTACTCCATAAATAGTAGAAATAGCAGTATCTTCTATACAAATGCCATCCTAGAATTTCTAGAAACCATTTGAGTCCAAATCTTGCAAATGGCTCGCCATAGAGAAAATCAATTATTTGGTAGCAAACATGGAGGAATTCCTTGTACTTTATGCATATAATTTCCAAGTAATATTCTCACCCAAAGAGAATTGGGCGAAGCTAGAATTTGCCAAGCAAGTTTTATAATAAAAGCTTTATTGCATTTCTTTAATTTTCGTAGCCCCAAACCTCCTCTATCTTTAGGTTGGCATATGTTGTCCCATTTCACCAAGCTTATTCTTTTTTCACCTTGATTTGCTCCCCAAATGAATCGACGACAATTGCGTTCAATATAATGAAGTGTCGCATATGGGATGGAAGTTGTTTCCATTATGTAACAAGGGACATCTAAAAGAACAAATTGTGTAAGAGTAGCTCTACCAGTAAAGGATAGAGTTTTTGCAGACTAGAAATAGTCTTCTGAAAACTCTGTCAGCAATGGGTTGGTATGTACCTCTATTAACTCGGTTGTGAAGGAGTGGCACCCCAAGATACTTTCCCAAATCTTTCTGGAGTTTGAATCCAAAGCTGCTACTAAGTCTATAGCCCTCATTAGGTGGGACACTACGTGATAAAAATAAAACAATTTTATCTCTGCTAACCAATTGGCCAGAGCTGGAACAAAACTCATCGAGCACTTGCTTAATCACCTTGGTCTCTAAAAGCTTTGGCAATTAGGATAAGGTCATCTGTAAAAAATAGGTGCAATATTGCCGGAACATGACGACTTAGTTTAAAAGGAATCCAGATTTTTCCTCGGACTTTTCTTTCGATAGCCAATAATAGGAGATCCATGCAGGGAACAAATAAGTATAGAAAAATTGGATCACCCTATCAAATTCCTCTCCACGGCCAAAATTTCTCTATAAGATTGCCATCCCATAGAACTTGCATAGAGCAAGAGCTAACACAACTCACTATTAGCTACATAATGATACTAAGGATACCAATATCCCTAAGAGTATCTTCCACAAATTCCCAACGAATTCTATCGCTTTTTAAAGATCAATTTTGATTGCCATATATCTACCCCCAATACTTCTTGCCATAATGTGAATAACCTCTTATGCTATAATAATGTTATTAATAATATTTCTTCCATGAACAAAATTGATTTGATTATGATGTAAAATGTACGGTAAGATGGGCCTTAGACAATTGGCGAGCACTTTTATAATGAGTTTATATACTACATTACAAAGGTTGATTGGACGAAATCAATTGAAAGTTTCAGGGCCCTCCACCTTAGGTATGAGAACAAAGAGCGTAGTATTAATCTCAGCAGGAATATAAAATCTCAAAAAAGCTTCTTGGATCATTTTTTAGAGTGACTCTCCCATGACTGCCCATTGATTTTGAAAGAAAAACGCAGAAAGACCATCGCTTCCTCTTGCCTTCATAGGACCCATATTGAAAAGACCGTGTCTAACCTCCTGTTTTTCCATCGGATGAGTTAAATGTAAAATATATTAACTTCATAAAGTGGGGAAAGCACCTCGTACACCATACTTTGGAATAGTAGTTGTCTCTTTCGTGTAAAGTCGAGAGAAGTATTCTACTGCTCCTTGCTTTAGGTTATCATCATCTATATACCACTGGTCGTTCAATTTGAGTGCCTCAATCTTGTTTTTACTTCGATGGGCTCTAGCTTTGGCATGAAAAAAATTAGTATTTCAATTCCCCATTTGAATCCAATCACTTTTAGACCTCTGCTGCTAAAGTAACTCTTCTTAAGTAAGGACTTGTTCATATTCCTCCATCATTTTTGTCTAGTTGTTGCAACGAAGTGGAATAATGAGACTTAAAGGCTTTCTGTATTCCAGAAAGTCTAGCATCTAAAATGCATTTCTTTTTACTAATACTGCCTAAAACATTTATATTCCATTCACTCGCTGCTAAAGAGATACCTAATCGTCTTATTGATAGGTTTGTTACCACACCAATTTCTTTTAACAAACTTTAGGAATATATCATGAGTAACCCAAGGAGCCAAACATTGAAATGCATATCTCTGATCCATGTTCCTTCTTGGGGTGGGCCAAATAACAAGAGGGTGATGGTCAGAATAGGACAAAAGGTGACTGGAAATATTCAAACCACTTTTGATTACCAAATGCCTAATCTATCCATTCTAATAGTCTCCTTCTTGATCATGTATATCTAGGACCATTGAATCCCAGATCCATAATATTTCAATGCTCAACCTATTCACAAAAGAGGGGACAAGGAGAAGATCACAAAATTGACGCACCCTTTTTATCATCATCATATAAGCGAGCATTAAAATCCCCAGCAAGAAGCCAAAAGAAAGAGTCAACATTATAATTTAGTTTAAAGAGAATAGGCCATAAGTTTGCTTTAGTGAGAGCTATAGGGCTAGCATAAATTGCTGTGAAAAAGCACCATTCTCTAGTACTCCATCATATTTTCATGTGAACAAATTGGGGATGATTAGCAATGAACGAGATTGTAATACGTTCCTTCCAGAGAATCCAAATACCCACAGACCTCCACTTAATGAGAGAAAGGAAAACCCATTTTAGCTATAACATCATCAGCAACATAGCCACTTATTTTAGGCTCCACTAAAACCACCATACCAGGATTATATGTCTTAACATACTGTTTAAAAATTTTCATGAACTTGGCATTCCCTACACCACGACAATTCCAAATAAAAAAGTTTTGTGTCATGATCCCTGTAGAATGAAAGAGAGAGCACCAACCCATATTCTTGAGAAGGCGTCTCCTTCACCATCCCCATACCCTCATCACATTCCTCCCCTTCTTCCACATCTTGTGAGAGATCTAAATCATTAAAGAACCTCTGCTTGAGGACCTTTGAGATCTTTGTTGTTGGTTTCGTCACTCGGTAACTCCTCTTCATCGTCAATTTGGTTAATGCGCCAATGCCCCTTTTATTAGGTTTGCCCATTACGTAATTATTTAACTAATAATTAGTTTAATAATTGAAACACGAACCAGATACTCCTTTCCCTTTGGCCCCCAACTTTTCACTCCGTATGGTACTTGAAGAGATATTTTCACACCAAAATCTAGGTCATATCTCCTGTAATTTTGCTTTACACGATTCGACGCGTGCATCCACGGGCCAAAGAAAGCCTCATCGGGTTGATTCAGATCTCCTCCTCCTTGGGTCTCCCTATTAATCTTGGTTGTTTTCATTGCTAGTTCTGGTCGAATAATGTTAGTAGAGCATGCATCATAAATATGGCCATACTTACCACAAGTAAAACAAATTTTAGGTAGCCCTTCATATTCTACAGATTGTGTACAACCATCAACTTTAATTGTAGAGATGAACGGCTTAGTGATGTCTATCCCCATGGACGTATTGTAATCAATACGAATCACACGCCTAATTAGTTGGTCAATCGCCCGAATCACGTTTTTATGATAATACTGAAGAGGCATGCCAGGAAATCTGACCTATGGTACAATGGCTTTTTAGATAACATCCGCAGTAGAAAAAGCAGGATTTCATGGTTAAACTGTTAGATAGGTACCCTGAACCATCCAAGGACCATCCACAAGGATATGCACGTAATCGTTGTACAATTGAAACTTTACCAAAAAGTAGTGGTTTTCTAGTTCTATCACCTTATAACTCCCTTTTGGTTGCCATAAGGCTTAGATTCATGTTTACAGACTTTGAAAACCTAAGTAACCTCCCAACAACCACACAACTACAATCTGTTGTATAGAGTCGGCCATTACATGCTTAATCTAGTCAGAGAAATTAATGGAAGGAATGACTTCCTCAATAATCTCGACATCTTCCTCTATCAAATCAATAATAGGAGCCTCATACAAATTGATGTTGATTTCTCCCGCATATTAGGATATAAGTTTATCTTTGAATGAAATTGGTTTAGCCACCTCTGTCTCTCCCATCTTGACGTCATCTAGATCTCGAAATTGGACTCTTTTGGATGAACGTTCGTTGTTGGGGTCTGGAGCTGTTGGTTTCGAAAGAGAATTTTAGTTATCGTCCATTTTTACCTTTTGGTTAGCCGTTATTTAACTACCTTTTAACGCTTGGTCTTGGAACCCTGTACGTAAAATTGATATAGTACGATCATTTGTAGGAAATTGCGCACAGTTCCTTCCTTTGCTATTGGTTTTAGCAATCCCATCAATGAACTGATAAATAGACCATGACCACGTGTGATTCGTCGATGGAAAAGTAATGTCATAACAAAAAGCCTCCAGTGAGCTCATAATTTAAGTTACACGTCTCTGCCACCTTATTGAGTGCATTACTTAATGACCAAAAGTGCATTTTAGCTCTCAATGTTTACACTTAAATCTAAGTTAGATCCTAACATTTTAGAACATTCAAAATGAACCATAACATTTACAAAACGTTCAAAATAGTTATGATTGGACTGAACAAGTGACAGAGTTAAGCCTTCGTCA
Organism: Erythroxylum incrassatum; assembly: GCA_026546855.1. Classification (NCBI taxonomy): domain Eukaryota; kingdom Viridiplantae; phylum Streptophyta; class Magnoliopsida; order Malpighiales; family Erythroxylaceae; genus Erythroxylum; species Erythroxylum incrassatum. The sequence goes on along the minus strand of JANVCL010000007.1, from coordinate 15,787,910 downwards.
ATTAAATACTGACGTAGACTTTTTAGAAAAAAATTTGATAAAGTGGGACCTGCATAAATATTATGTCATCTCTTAATGTTATGATGATTCCATTATTGGTGGTTTTTTGCTCCTGAATGTTCATTTTCTTGAAGATTCTTGCAAGAATGCCATAAATGTGGCGTCTTTTAGGATTGGAAAAGGATAAAGATTTGATCTTTAATCGTTTCGATAAGTTTAAATGAGCTAAAGTTTTGGTTTTTTCTTGATACTTTTTTTTATGGTGTATGGATTCCATATTTGTAGGTGCTTATAGTGCTACTTTCACATTCTTCAACAGATGTGAATACCTAGTTTGGTGAGCTCTTCTTGCAAATGCAAGAAGTCCCAGACTCAACAGTATAGGTTTTGAGCTTAAAAAGGACACTTTCGTTTTAGGCTCGTACAAGTTGCAAACTTAACGATTCTAGGTCTAGGTCTTTCCTAACCAAAGACTGTGGTTCTAACCAAGTAGAATGCAATAGGTTAGGAGCATCCCCATCGACAAAACTCGCTGAGTTGATCAAAATAGGTTACCTGCATAATAACACAAAGTAATTAACAATTTTCCACATAGCTATAAATGTTAATCATTCTTGTCAAGATTATCTTTGATCGAGATAGTGTGGTCAAAGCACCTGAGTTTTCTGATCGAATTTGTTGCTGATATCAACTTTTGTAAGCCAAATAAGAAGTCTAAAAATAGCCAACTTGTCTAATATAACTCTTATAAAAGGAAGATTAGGCTTAGAAAACCTAATCCCATTCATTGAGACTCCTTTATGTTTAAGTTCTTTGATCCTTGCAATATATATGTCTGCGGTATAATTAGAATCATTGCAAGTCTCAAACACATTGTACTCATTCAAGAATAAGGTTGCTAAAGGGCCTAATTTTTGTGCTGTCAGGTAGAACGGAAGAGTTGCATCAAGATTGATTCATTGCTCATAGAAATCAAAATGCAACATTTTAACATCCCAATGTATGAAACGTTCTTTATACTTATTCATCAAGCTTTTTATTTGTGCATTCATTGTTGATTTCAAGGTAGTCCCTATAAGACTTTTCACCCATACTGGATTATATCTGGGGTTTTCCTAGAATATATTCTGCCCTCTAGCAACTATTATATTAGCTTGAAAAATTCTAACATTTTATTTGATATGATGTAATTAATCTTCCTTTGTTCAGGCTTTGTAGCATACCATTTTAGCTTTATAGCATACCATTTCAACTTTATAGCATCCCTGTCGGTGACACTCGCTGAGTTCACTCTTAGGATAAGAGAGCAGGACTTTATTAAATTTAAAAAAATCCATGTAGCATTTAACTAATAGAGACTTAATTCCATCAGTTGTCTTGTCCAGTCAGGGGTTGTTTTTAACATTTTCCAAATGTTAAGGTTCATTTTGAATATTTTCCAAATGTTATGGTTCATTTTAAACACTCTGAAACATTAGGGTCCAACTAAGAGTTTAGTGTACACGTTGGGGGCTAAATTAACGAATAGAGATGAGATCTTAGATGATGTGGTAGATAAGATCACAATGGATGAAAGTCAGCTCTAAGAGATAAAGATCATGTGGAAGGATCATTTGAAGGTAGAGGAGATCTTCATGAATATGGATATATCATTCCTAGATAAATGTAATCTTTTGTATTGTTATTGTGATGTAGTTTAATCCTATTAGATAGAGTCTTAATTGGATGGGGATGTCATTCTATTAGTTAGTGTGATGTAAGTTGCTAAGGATAAGATATGATAAGATTATGATCTTAGCTAGTAGAGTTTTATTAAGATTCTAACTTAGTCATCTAGAGGTGCCTATAAATAACTCATTTAAGTCTTGTTATTGAAATATGATGAGTATGGGAGACGGACAGCGCATGTCGAGTATGCTGCAAAATTTACTTGACTTTGGAAGCTAAAATTTGTAGCTAGGGTGAGTCGGGATCGAATCTACGGGGAATACTCGATTAATTTTTGTAACCAATGTTAATTGATGCAAGGAAAATATAAAAAGGAGTTTTGGATTTTAAGCAATTTAGAAATTAAAGTAAAAGTAAACTATTAAAAACAAATTAAAACAAGCAATCGAAAATGATTAAACTGTCGAATATATGTAAGGTTCAGTTCTAGGTTCAATCTCGGCCTAAACATGATCAAGCATATTTCATCATCCTAATGTCTTTACAACTCTCTTCGGATTATCGATCTAAGACTGATAGAATGCTCTCCTAATCTCGATTTTCCCTTAGGTTTTGTTTAATCAAGAAATGATCATTAATTAAACCCAACTACTGAATAACCTATAATACAATCTCTAGGTTTAATTTAGCAGTCGCATTATGAAGTGAAAAATGATTAATATAAGCAGTAACCTCACACGTTCAGGTTATATAACCTAATTTATGTTGGTCCTAATGATATTGAATTATTAGATGGTACTCACAAATATCAAAAGTAACGATTACGAATTACATTCAATGTTTTAGCAATAAGTTTGAAATAGAAACAATCAAAATAACGTATTAAGATCATTCATCCCAAAACCCAATCAAATCAACACCAATAACTCAACAATCTGAAAAGAAATTACAACCTTAAAATGATAAAAATTAGTTTAATTGTAACTTGGTGTCGATATTCTCGTTGAATCGGCATCGGAAAGCTAACCTTCCATCTCCATTTTCATGCTCCAAGCATGAGCCATCTTCTTCATGCTTGGGTGGTGAAACAAAATGAAGGAAAACCTAGTGCCTCCACTCTATTCCACGTTACTGCTCTCTTCTCTCTTTACTACTATTTATGTGATGCGACAAATAAACATAGTTGGTCCATCTCACTATTCATGTTTATTCACGTCTCCCTCTTTTTTTTGTCGCTACTCTACGTTTTTTTTGGTTGTGCATTTTGCCTTGGCATGGACTACTGCACTGCATTTTTTAGGTCCTCCAAACAGCCAACGTGCTGCGTTTTGATGCTCCTTGGTATTTCCTCCTTAAAACCATGCCACCCTTTTATTTTGTTTTAACCCACGCATATACCAAGCCCTCATACCAAACGTCTACATTTTAGGCTGAATGGTGTTGTTCATTTTGGCTTCCTTCACTGCACCTTGGAATGCTGTTTTGCTCCCTTATTTCCCATAAAATTGACGTTGCATGGGATTGTCCCATTTGTTGGCTTCCATCTTTATTTCACCATGATTCCAAGATGCTTTCCATTAAATTCACTTCATTAAATTAACATTATTGCATGCAAAAACATGAAATTTCCATCCACAGTAGTCGTGAGCTATATTGCTTCATCATCTTAATTTTCCTGCCTTTACTTGCTCTGATATTTATCATTCTTACTCCATGAAGACAAGTGAGTGTAATTCTTTAGAAAATGACCCAATTATAGTGCTTTGGATTCACTTTAACTTCTTTACTTCCAAATTGTCCCTGAAATCACATATGAGTCAATGTGAGTATCTTCAACAATTTTATGTCATTAATCGTTAAGTGTTATGAAATATTAAATAATCAGTTAAGCACATATTAGAGACACCTAGAGATTGAGAGAGTATTCCCTTGTATACTTTGAGGGAAGTAATAAAGGTTGGATTTTTAGTTGTATCTGTTTCTCGAGTTCTTTTGTTGCCATGATTATTTAGTTCTTTCATAGTTTTCTTGTAAGGGTGTGAGAGTGAAACATTACGAGGGTTGTGAGGCATTCAAGAACGAGTAGGTTGGTCGACATTCATAGGACAAGGATGAATCTTGCTTTAACGGAGCTAAGTGAGATTGTCGTGCAAAGAGGTTGGCGCATCTTATGGGAAAATTTTGTGTTTGAAGGAAAACCTTTGTAACAACAGCTATTAGAGTCAAATTTGGATATGGTAGGAGGCAAAAATTTGACAGAACGTGTCAACCGAATGGAGGCACTCATTAGGTCGATTCATCAAGGGGAGGAGGAGGAGGTCATTTCTTACAACACTTGATTTGAGATGTCGGAGGTGTGAATCTAACAGTTGCAGTATTAAATAGCAAAGTTGATGAAGGCACAAGAGGAGTCTAAATTTGAGGTGGCGATCCTGAGGCGTGTTGTTGTAACACAGGAGGTTAGATTAGCACAAAGCACTTTGGTAAAGGTGCGAGTGTCATAAGCTTTCGATGATAAGCGAAGTACAAAGAGTTCGAAAATTTCTTGTGGGATATGGAGCAGTACTTTGCAACGGTAAAGGTGGCTGACTCGGAGAAGGTATCGATCATGGTAATATACCTATTGGAGGATACAAAGTTCTAGTAGAGAACGAGAACCTCCAATGACATCAATAAGAGTAGACTCTCATTGACACTTGGGAGAAGATAAAGAATGAGCTAACAGATCAACTCCTCCTTAACAACACTTTATGGCTCGCAAGGGAAGCTTCAAAGAGGTTGAAGCAAGATGACTAGGTGCGGGAGTATATGAGGAAATTCAGATCGTTGATGTTGGATGTGCAAAACATGTCGAAGGAGGACAAGAAGTTCAGCTTCATAAGCAGCTTGTAAGGTTGGGCACAAATGGAGCTTCGAAGGCTAAACGTGAAGGACCTTCCAAGCATGATAGTAGCTACGGATGCCTTGGTGGATATCTAAATGCCACCATCGATTCAAACCAGCTACGAGAGAAAGAAGAATGGTGGGACACATAATGGCTCAAAGAAAGGTAAGGAGAAGGGGGTGAATCTTTCCAAGGTAAGAAACAATCAAAATGGGATATTTCTTATTTCAATTATGAAGGGCCATATTTTGTTTGAGAATTCCCAAGTTGGAAGGTAGGTGAGGAGCAAGTAAATACCATGGTAGTGAAGGATTAAGGAGAGGGAGAGGACTTGGCAGAAGAAGTCTAGCTCGGTAATATTGCTATGTTAGGCACAATGGGCCTTATAAAGGAGCATTCGAACAAAAGCAAGCAAAAACTTGATGGAGAGGGGATATGGTACGTAGGAAATGTGCCAATAATTAAGGAGTCTTCAAGGAAACCATATTCAGAGGAGCGTCTACAAATTATTTAACAAGGGAGTCTATTTCTTCTGGTAGGGTGGTTTGTTAGACCCCTAAGTCGAAATAGCATAATCATGCAGGCATTGACGATCCTTAACTAGTGTTCGACACGCAAAACAACTGAAGAAAGAAAAGACTTACGAGGAGGAAAGGACGAAAAGGGGCAATGTTAACCATTGGCATGTATTGGTGTACATTGGCAGAAATCTTTGACGAGATGCAAGATTCGGATGTGAGGCCAAAAGAAGGCTTGAGACGAATGGAAGGTTATCTGGATCACATGTATGACGGGAATATGTGACAGTTCCAAGGTAATTTAGTAAGTAGATCAAGCATGGTGTAAGTTTTAGGAGAGTATCGAGCTTTGTACGAGCTGACTTAGCTAAGGCTAGGTTCTTGATGGACTAAGGACTTAGTGTGTGCTTAAATAGACGAACCATGGCTAATAGAGTTAAGACGGGAAAGCATTAGATGGACCAGTGTGCTATTGGCTTGGATGACTCATCATCAACAGATAGAGATGAGGAGATCTTGGATGATGTGGTAGATGAGATCACAATGGATGAACATCAGCTCTAAGAGATAAAAATCATATGGAAGGATCATCTAAAGATAGAGGCGATCTTCGTAGATATGGATAGATCATTCTTAGATAGATGTAATCTTTTGTCTTGTTATTGTGATGTAGTTTAATCCTATTAGATAGAGTCCTAATTAGATAGCGATGTCATTCTATTGGTTAGTGTGATGTAATATGATAAGGATAAGATTATGATCTTAGCTATTAGAGTTCTATTAAGATTCTAACTTGGTCATCTAAAGGTGCCTATCAATGGCTCATTTAAGCCTTGCTCTTGAAATATGATGAGTGTGGGATACACTTAGGGATTGAGAGATTATTCTTTATATACTTTGAGGGAAGTAATAAGGGTTGGCTTTTTAGTTGTATCTCTTTCTCGTGTTCTTTTGTGCCATAATTATTGAGTTCTTTCGTAGTTTTCTTACAAGGGTGTAAAAGTGAAACACTATGAGGATTATGAAGTGTTCAAGAATAAGTAGGTTGGTCGATGTTCACAAGATAAAGTTGAATCTTGCTTTAACAGAGCTAATTGAGATTGTCGTGTAAAGGGGTCGATGCATCTTGTGGGACAAGTTTGTGCTTGAAAGAAAACCATTTTAAAACTTAGTATCATTGGTTTCCAAACTAAGCCTTCCCATTTTACATATTTGGGACTACCCATTGCTACAAGAAAACTAAGGTTTAAAGACTACTTTAATCTTATTAAGAAGATCCAAAGAAGGCTTAGAAGTTGGTGCAATTTGTCACTATTTGCCACAGGGAGAGCACAATTGATTAAAACAATTTTAAACTCACTACATATGTACTGGTACTCCCACTTTTTCTTTTCCAAAGGACTAATCAATGCTATTGAAAAATTATGAGAAGGTTCTTATAGGCTAGGGGGAAAGAGGGGAAGTTTTACTCTAAGGTGGGATGGAAGGAAGTATGCAGGCCATTAATGAAAGGAGAACTTGACATCATTAGCATCTGTACCAGTAACAAAGTTTTCTTAGGGAGTAGACTATAGAGACTAAAAATTTGATGTGGCTAAGGTGGATGCACTCTTACTTTCTAAAAGGTAAAAGCTTATAGGAAACAAGGATTAGTATTACTTTCTTACGGTTCCTAGGGCAGTTGATAAAGCTTAGGAATGAGTTGGGAATTACTATAAATGCAAGATTGGTAATGGAAAATTTGCATCACTTTTTTTACAACTAGACTAAAATTGATCCCCTCTATAATACTCCTACTATAACCTCTCTATATAGCAGATATTCTTTGAGCTCTAAAGTAGAAGAGTGGATTAACTTCGACCATTAGCATAATGTGTGCAACAAGTTAGAGGATCTCCTCCCTAGCTATAATTTGAATCAATATAAGATTAATGAGTACTTATGGCTAAGCCATCCTTTTAAAAAATACACTAATGTCTATATAAGAGAATTCTTTAGAGAGAAAGGAAAGATAATGACATGGTAAAGGGTGGTATGGAATAATTTTCTGCTACATAAAGTCTCATTTTGCGTATGGCTTCTAATTAAAAGGAAAGTTCCCTCCCTAGACATGATGAACTTCCTTAATATTAATAACACTGACTTTCTATGCAAGGAGGAGCTTGAATCCACTAACCATGTATTCTTTAGATATAAGATTTCATCTGAATTATGGAAAGCAATCCTTGACCTATATCAAATTGATATGATGGGGAAAGCAATACTAGATTCTTGAGTTGGCTACTTAATAATTGAGATATTTCAAATGGTGATAAAGAAGTGGTAATAATTGCCTTTGGCTCTTCTATTTTCTACCTATGGAAATAGAGGAATTATAGATGTTTCAGAAGAACTTAAAGACCATTAGGCTAATTAAAGAAAGAACTAATTATATAGATAAAGGAACATGTCCTACTGTATAAGAAATCTATAAGACGTAGCATCTATATGATTCAATCTTGGAGTATAGAGAGAGGAGTCTCCAAGTTGACGAGAACCTAGGGTAAAAAAAACTTTGCTCTCCCATGTGTCTAAACCCCATTCAATAGACATAGTGCTAAAAATTCCCTAAGAAATAATACTTTTTATTATGATCTACTTTTTTGATGTATGTTCCTAGTTTCATCTTCAGTGCATTAACTACTTGGTTAGCTCTATAATTTTGTTCTTAAATAAAGTAAAACCTTTATATAATGCCTTTCAATTTCATTTATTTACCTTTTTTAAATTTTGATTCTTTTTAAGATTTTTAAATTGACGGGGTGGGTGAGAGACAAACTAAAAGATGTTAATATTAATTAAATGGTCCATTTAAAACAAATAATTTAGTAATTATATATATATATGTGTATATATATATACATGAAAGATTTTTTCACATTTAATAAATTGGTAACTTACATATATGAGATTAACACAAAAAAGAATCAAACATAATTTGGGCATATCATATTACTTTTAAAAATATATAAATCAAGTTAGTCAAGATAAAAAATAAAAATTTTTAATAATGAATTATACCTAGAGTTTGACTTTAAAATTTAATGGAAAAAGTCCAAATTGATCCCTTAACTTTAATGGTAGGTCTACATTGGTCCTTAAACTTTCATCTTTTCTAATTTAATCTTAAAAATTGTTAAAAGCTTCTCATTAGATCCTTATTTCATTAACAAATGGAGGTTGAGATGTATGATCTGCCAAGTGACCATATGTCAAGTTCATGCAACTTTTTGATGTATAATTATTATTTTTGGCTTTAAAGCTAAATGATTGCATTTTGCTAGGAATATGATTGTTTTATTGTTTGCCAAAATGCAGCTATGTTGAAACAATTTGAGTGCATTTTGGTTTGAAGCAAATTCTTTGGTCATAAACTAAAATGAAATTGTTTAATAACAAATAAATTAACCAAACGTTTTGTAACAAAACATTCTATGTTTTGCAAACATTTACACAAGCATAGCAGAAGGGAAACTTTTCCACTTTGAAGTAGGCAAAGCTTAAGAGTGGAGGTCGCCTGCAATAAAGGAATGAGAGGTAATGGTTTTGCTTTTTAAACCAAGCAAAGCTTAAGCTTTCGTGTTTTGCATGTTCATTTGCAATAGAGGAGTGAGAGGGAAGTAAAGCAAGTTTTTTTTCCTAATTTTGTATAAATTTTAGGGATTTATGATCTATGATATTGGGTGTGTAATTTGATTTAAACCTCTCAGGCATTTATCCCAATAGTTCATTTTTTTACTTAAGAATCCTTTTGACTATTGTTGGGAAGAATAATGGCACTTAATACAAAATCCTAAAACCAAGTAGGTGTCTTTATGGTCGTTTTGGCTTTTCCTGAGTTTAAGTTGTAATGGCTTTTAACAACTTTCTGAGAATCCTCTTGGCAATTGTTGGAAAGCATAATGGAACTTGATACAAAATCCTATAGCCAAGTAGGTCTCTTTGTGGTCTTTTGGTTGGATAACTTGTAATGGCTTTTTGCTACTTCCTTATGAGTTTGACTTTTTTTCTTTATTTTATTACTACCAATTTATATAGCTTATCAGTTTGAATCAATTCTCCTTAACATGGACATCTTCATTCCAATGCTCCTTTTTGGACTTATACTTCTTGTTATTCCTTTTTATCCTCTTAATTTTTTAAATTAGCACTATTTAATTAACTATATTAATATTTCCTATCAAATTTACTTTGGTGACTCCATCCTCAGAATCACATAATAAACTTTTTAATTCAGGGTAAAGGATGTTGAAGCAATAATTGACTTTTAACTTGCTCTATCCTTCATGAGCCCCGTCATAAGTAGTATAAGCATATTCTGTTGGATCTTGAGTTTTCTAAATTACTGAATTGGTTATTTATGTTTGTTTATTGGGTTAATTTTTTATTTTTAGAATTGGATCATTAATTATAATTTGAGGGAAGGATTAGAAATTGAAATTAGAATGAATTGTTAGGATTAAGTTAGAATTAAGTTAGCTTAAGTGGTGGTTAGAGCCATAAAAGACAAACCAAGGGCAAAGTTGGAAAGGCTTTGTAAGTGGGGGGCAAAATGGTAAGAAAAGGAGTAAGTGGGGTCTTAAATTTGAAGAAGAGTGTCGTGGAAGCCATAGAGAAGAGGGAAAAATGTGAGGGAGGAGAAGGAGAAGAAGAAAACCGAAAAAGCTAGGGAAAAAGGAGGGAAATTTCGTGGGAAGAGGAAGAATCAAGCTTTCCAAGGTATGTTCATCATCTTCTTCATGCTTTAGTTAAGAAATGGGTTGTGGTTTTGTGAATGAGGAGTTGTAGAGAGAGAAAGGG